>JAFIRS010003084.1:0-156914 GCA_018342105.1 Gonioctena quinquepunctata | reverse complement strand
ACATAAACAGAACCATCATCGAGTCTATAAACTATAGGTACGCCGGAAAAAAAAATTTTTAACTGGCGGAACCAGTGACAGAAAGAAAACCCAAAAAATCCCCCCCCAAAGGTTTCCCCTAAATAAAAGTTCCTTCCTCAGAGGAGTGGGCCCCGACTAGCATATAGTGAAAGATAAACCCAAAGGTAAAGGGGGGAAAAAATAGAAAAATCGAAGTCTTCCAAAAAAAAGTTCAATATAAATTAAACCCAAAAAAATGGTAGATCAGGGGGGAAAAACAACTACTCTCCTGGCAAATACCACGCAAACGTTGAAAATTTAAAACCGGAAAACCGTACCTAAAAATGGACATTGAAAAAATTTTTCCTTTTGAAAACCCTGATTTTTTTTTAATTTTTATGTCTTTTTCGCCTAACAATCCGCATACCGGTTTCGGTTTTTGGCCCTCATAGTGGGGAGAAGTCCCAGCCAGAGGTCCAAAGCCGCCGGGGAAGCGAAAAAACATAAACAGAACCATCATCGAGTCTAAAAACCCCCATGGGAAAACGGGAAAAAAAAAATTTAAACGGGGGGCCCCAGTGACAGAAAAAAACACTAAAATTCCCACCCTCGATAGGTTTAAAAAAAGTTCCTTCCCAGGAGGGAACCCGCCCAGCTTTAAAGTGAAAAAAAAAACGCCAGGGAAGTGGAAAAAAAAAAAAAACCAAGGGGCATCTTTTAAAAAAAATTTTTTAAAAAGGGAACCGTTAGAAAAAGGGGAAAAAACCCTACTCTTAAATACCCGCAAAGGGGAAGTTTTTCCACCAAAAACCCAGCATACCCAAAAAAAGGGGGAATTGAATGCAAATGTTTTTTCGATAAGTGATTTTTTAATTGGGTCCCTCCGCTTTAACTTTTTCCCCCTCCGTAAGGTTTCCCCGGGGGGGGTTTCCCAAAGGGGGCCGACCAAAGGAGACAAACAAAAAAGAACCATCATCGACCCCAAACCCCTGGGTAGGGGAAAAAAAATTTTAACGGCATAAGGACAGAAAGAAAAACCCAAAAAATTTTCCCCCCCGAGGGTTTCTGAATAAAAGTTCCCCTTTCAGGGAGGGGCCCGACTAGCATAAGTGAAAGATAAACCCATGGAAGGGAAAAATTTAAATTGGGGGGAAATTTTTTAAAAGGGGGCCAAAAAGGGAAAAATTTTGGGGGGAAAATTTTTCCCTTTGGTAATTTGGGAAAAAGTTAATAATTTTTTCCAAAACTTTATCAGAAAAAACTTTTTTTCATGTCCATTTTTGGAGGTTTTTGGGGTTTTCAGGTGAAATATTCAACGTTCGGGGTATTTGCGGGAAAAGGGGTTTTTTTTCCTTAATCTCTTTTTTGGTTAATTTATATTGAACTTTTTTTTTTGAAGAAGACTGCACTTGATTTTCAACTTTTTCATGTTCTGAGAAATTTTTTTCCAATTTATCCTTGGGTTTTTTCCCACAGGTTTTTCCCGGGTGTTTCTGGGGAAAAATAGGGGGGGGAAAAAGATGGGGAAAATTTTTAAAAAAGGTTTTTGAATTGGGGATTTGATTATTAACTTTTTATCCATAGATTTAAAAAGGGGAAAAAATGGGGAATTTTAAAGCGAAAGACGTGTCGTTAATCAAAAGGTTTTAGCCATCCTGTAGTCCGCTGGGGCTACAAAACCAAAATTGAAATTGGTTAAAAAAGGAACCATACCCCAAGCGCCCCTTTTTCCCCAAAATAATTTGTACCCCCCCCCGGTAATTTGATTCCCCTTTGGGCCCCAATAAAAGCATAATCATCCCGGCGGGTTTTAAAAAAATTACATTAAATGAAATTTCCCCCCCGATTTGACCCCCCAAATTTTTCCCGATATTTAATTTCCCCAAGGGAAAAATGGGCCCCGGATTTTGGTTTTTGTTTTTTTTCGGTAAAGCCTAATCCATTGAAATAAAATGTTTGTTTAGGGGGTTTAAAATATTTTTCCCCAAAAGTCACAACTTTCTAGAAAAAAAAAAACCGAACGAGTACACATTCACCATGCGTTGGGGAATACTTTTTTTAACGGTTTTTTTAGAGCAGTCGGACAATTTAGAAAAAAAATACATAATTTTAAAATTTTTTGTTAATTTCCTGGGGGGAACCCCTCTTGGGCCAAAAAATAAAAACATCATTTAAAAAAACCAAAAAAAAAATTTTGGGGTATAAATACAGAAATTTGAATAGGAAACCACATAAATAAGAAGATAAGATAGGAACAGTCAACAGAGGGGAAAAAAAAACCAAAAAAAATTGAGGATTCATTTTACAAAATATATTTTTTTAGTTTTTTTTGAAATGAAAAATTTTTCCCAACAATTATCATACACTGATGAGTTTACTTACCCCAAGGTAAAGTGAGTGATGTAGTCAAAAATTTGAAGCAAGATTTTCCTGGAAATCCCCAAAATTGTTATTCATTCGTCGAAATATGGGTATTGTCGGTATTCGAAAACATTCGACCATGGCACAATGTATGATACCTCAGAACGACTGTGTTCTGAACGTTACTAATTCCATGTAGGCTGATTGATGGTACGGCCGAAGTTCTTCATCCGAGTATCAGGTGATATGCAAACCCAACAAATACTTACCAAAATAAAAACAACAAGTTAGTCAATTCTTTTGGGAGATAAAGAATACATTGATGAAAATACTGGTAAGCTTCTCAAAACTAATAATTCCAGTACCCCAAAATATACGGTCTCGCCAAGGTCCACAAAATAGACAGACTCCTAAGACCCATCATTTCAAGCATAAACTCACCGGGTGAGAACCTAACATACTTTTATATTCGATCTAGAAATCAAATAAAATGCATCCCATTGCTGTACGTTCACACGATCTGTAATAAAAGTCGAATAACGGTTTTTTACAAGCTTTTATTTTGCAAGTGAATTTTGACAAATTTCTGGTCGTCCGATTGATTTGAAATTTGGCAGATGTCCATAATTCCGGTAACAATGCATTATAGAGTTTTGTTAGAGAAAAACAGAATGGCGGATCCAAGATGGCGGAGGAGAAATTTTGTAATTATGCTCCGATTTGATTCAAAATTTATAAATTCAAGCTAGCGGCCCCAAGAAGGTGGACGAGATTTCTGATTATGGTCATATTTCATTCAAAATTGGTATGTGGGGGTTTTCAGGTTCAATGATTATTAATTTTTTTGTCAAAAATCTATCTTGAGATGGCGACTTCAGGATGACGAACGAATTTTGTGATTATGGTCAAATTCTATTCAAAATTGGTGTGTACGAGTTTTTGGGATCGGAGATTCCTTTCTGCTCAAAACTTACAGGAAAGAGAACTTATAATAACGATGCTCTATTAGAATTGAACAGATCAAGGCGAACTAACTAAAAAACAAAAAATAAAATAACTAATAAAAAAACTTTTTAAAGACAAGTTTTCATTTGAGCCGTGTACTAAAACGTATAAAATGAATTCGAGTCATGGCTGAAAATTATTTGATTATTATTTGAATTATTTGTTTCTAAAGAGCTTGTCGTGCGAATGGTAATAAAATTAATACTTCGACAAGTTGTTACTTACCAACCATTCATTGTCCAATGGAATTGATATCTACTTCCATGAATACTTTGTAAAAATCAAATACTTCGACAAGTTCTTACTTACCAACTAATCACTGCCCAATCAAATTAATTGGTACCTACTTTTATGAACACTCCGCGCGACAGGCTTTTTGAAACCAAATAATTGAACAAAAAATAATTAAATCATTGTCAGCGATGACTTGAATTCATTTTATACGTTTTAGTACACGGCTCAAAAGAAAGCTTGTCCTCAAACTTTTTTTTTATTAGTTATTTTTTCAGTAATATCAATGAATATTATGTTCATATAATATTTATATATCATATGTGCTGCTGTCACCAGTATTAAAATACCAAAAAACTATTTCGATACATGACACAATTAATTATAGAGGATCTCTATAATAGAATAATATAAGGCACTGTTATCTATTTATGACCAATTCTCCTCCAGAACGATGCTCGACTGCTGCTCCACAAATGCGTAGCCTTTTTGATAAACTTTTTTCTAGATTAAATTTTTCTTCCTTGTTTGTTCTGTCTCCTTGGAATTATTTTTTGTTCTTATCAAAAATGAACTCTTATATTGAATTCAAAAATATGTTACAACCCATTGTTTATCAACAAAATAAAAAATTAACTGGAATATAGAGAATAAATCAAAACTATAATCAGATAAAACGAAATCAACTACTTCAAAATAATTATGTGAGCCAAAATGTTCGGATAAAAGAGCCCATATACTCCAATATACCAAAATTAGTTTTGTGACGTGCTGTGAAATTTGTCTCTCATATAATTGCTATGACTTGTTTGAATGCCCAACTGAATGAAAACTTTCTACTGAATATTAACCTAATTATTACCTTATATATGTTCACATAGTCAGGGACTGAACAAGTCGGTAAACAGGTCGACTATATGCTCTACATTACCTATTTTTGCACCAATTAAGTTGCCTGGGCATTTTTTGTCCCAGTTCATACCTATTGTTCCACAATGAGGGCGAGATTATTACAATATTTGTCTAATTAGACTGGATGTCTTCAACGAAGTAAACGTTATCAAACATGAAATTCTCGAAGTAACTTGGTCTATTTTATCAGATATTGAAGCCCGAATCGATTCGGATGCGGATGACAGGATACAATTTACGCTCTTCAAATAATTTATGGTGGAGCTGAATTTTAGAAATCTATAAAATAGCAAGTCGAAATTCGAATAAAATTGATAAACTATATAGTGCTCGTCTAAAGTCTGGTCCCCCTACTAATTTTTGAACGACCTGGTGTATCGCAACGAAATTTGGAGGGCTCGAATAGGAGATAAAAACCTACTTTTTCATGAAAAAATCACAAAAAAAAGTTTCAAAATGGCGGCTGAGCGCCATCTTCAATAATTTTATTTAGGATAAACAGTACCGCTTACCGGAAAATCTCGAAGCCTACGAATGTGTTCTGTAAATTCGCAATCAAAACAAATTAGTTAGCTGAAAAATTATAATATATTTATGAATAACACTTTTATTCAACCCCAACAATTATTTCATCAAGTGTTCGAAGTGTCCCCTCCTAAATCTTGATAATCAAGTGCCCTATTATAAATAGCTTCTCTCACGTTGATGAAAGTCTGTTCATCTATTTCTTCTCATGTATCTATTATTCCGCGTTCCAGCTCTTCCATTGTTTGACATTCAGTGGCGTAGATTTTTGATTTCAGATACCCCCAATGGAAAAAGTCTAGAGGTGTAAGATCCGGAGATCTTGGTGGCCATTCTGTACTTCCCCTGCGACCTATCCATCACCCAGGAAAGTTTATATCGAGGAACTCTTTAGCCATGCGATAGAAATGAAGAGGTGCTCCATCCTGCTGAAATATGGAACTCTCCTGCGATAAAAATGAAGAAGTGCCCCATCCTGCTAAAATATGATTTCACGATTTTCAAACTCTTCCTGATTGTTTAATACAATTTGTCTAATTCGAGGTTCAATTTCAGTTTCTAAAAGATTTCTGTAAAGAACTCCTGTAAGATTGCCTCTGATGAAAATCGGTCCCACAACGCGATTGCCCAAAATCCCCGCCCAAACATTCATCTTTTTAGGAAACTGGGTATGTCCCTCTCTGAAAATATGCGGATTAGTATCGCCCCAGTATCGTACATTCTGTTTGTTGACTTTTCCATTAAGAAAAAACGTGCATTTGTCTGCGAAACATAGACCTTGTAGGAAGCCCCGTTCTCCTTCAATTGTTCTTGTTAACCACTCACAAAATTCAACCCTCTGGTGTGGATCATCCTCCGTGAGAACATGCAGGATTTTCATCTTATAGGGATGAAACTTTTCTTTTTTTAGGACTCTTTGGACACTTTTTGAACTCACTCCACAGGATTCAGCAACTGCAGACGTCGACTGAGTCGGATTGATTACCATTTCAGCAAAACAATTTCTACCATTTTTTCTTCTGAAAGAGGCGGTCTTCCTGATCTTGGAGCATCTTTCAGCTTACCAGTTGCTTGGAGCTTATTTGAAAGTTTGCGGAAATATGACCTCGAAATACGATTCTCGGGAAATCTATCATTAAACATACGGACTGCTAGATGATAATTTCTTCCAGCTTCTCCAAATATCAAAACTGCTTCAAATTTATCGTCCAAACTACGAGCCATGATCACACTTTTCATAAAATGATTTAGGCGTTCAACGGACTATTTGACAGTTAACAGTTCAGTTTGACAGTGAACAGGATAACGATTTTTTCCAATGCAAACTTGATTGAAAGCAACATTAGTGTTTTTGGTTGAGTTTGAAATGACCAAAATGTCACTTTTCAAACGTTAATATTTCGAAAACAATTGAATTCAGGAGTGAGGTGTATTAGAGAAAACTGTTGAGAATTATGAGCAGATTTCAAAAATGGAATAATATATGGGGTGCTCTATTTAAAAAAATTGTTGAACATGGCGCTCAGCCGCCATTTTAAAACTTTTAGCTGTGATTTTTTCATGGAAAAGTAGGTTTTTATCTCCTATTTGGGCTCTTCAAATTCAGTTGCGATATACCAGGTGGTTCAAAAATTAGTAGGAGGGGAACGGACTTTAGACGAGCACTGTATAGGTATACCACCAACTACTATCGATAACCTGCCAGAATAGGAATATAATCCGAACCTACACTTCCCAAAGTTCGAAGATCAGAGCCAATATGTTACCACTTACGTGGTACATAGGAATATTTTACTATGGGCTCCACGTCTTTTTATGACGGCACCTACTTTAAAACACTCATCACCCATTATTATGAATAAAAATATGAAAGCAAATAAGTGTTAACCATCGACGGAGGCAATACAAAACAGGGTTATGTTAGGTTATGGATGGATTGACAGAATGTACAGAATGAATGCATATACAGTGTCCGCCAAAATCTTGGAACCATATGGAAATTTTGTTCATTAATAGTTTCTCAGGAAATTTCATTTCTCATAAAAGTTGGTGCATTCAATTAGACTAAATACGCGCATAGCCGTTATTATCAGTGGCGTTCGGCTAAGCGGGAATTGGGCGATATTCAAAAATCACTATATAGTAAACTGACATTACTATGGAAAATATCGAAAAATGTTATTGAAAAAAGTTGTTTGAAATTCAAATATTTTCACAGTTATCCGGTTTATCTACCAATTACTTATTTCAATAACTGCTTGATGAGTTGGCCTCAATTTTTTATGGGAATTATCGACAATAATTTTTGCGTAGTAAATTACTAAACTAGCATAATGTAACGAACCTAGGCCGGACCTGTCGCCTCGCGCGTTGCCGTCGACAGCGATGAGGTCATCCCCGGAGATGTTCGAGAACAGTCCAGTCGCTCTGCCGTGGAGAGCAACGGTCGATATTGGAAACAATTGGAACATGCCGGTCGCCAACTACCAGGATTCGAAACATCGAGAATGCTGTATCGGAGATAAATAGGCAACCCTCAAGTGGAGTCGGACAGTCTGAACGAGCCCATACGATCGAGCTATACAGTGGCGTAGTAATATAAATTAAGTTGTAGATTAAGTCTGAAATAAATTATTAAAACCAAGTTAAGTTTATTTACGTTACAATTGGTGTCGGAAGTGAGATTTTGAAAATAAACAAGTGATCGTGGAGTGGATAGTCAGAAAAATAAATTGATAGACCTTTTTGTACGCCCAAAATAGACAGTGGCCCGGTTTTCGCGAAGTGGACAATTGTGCGTGGGAATATAAACTGATACACTGTTCGCGTGAAACAGAAAATAGACAGTGGCCCGGTTTTCGCGAAGTGGACAATTGTGCGTGGGAATATAAACTGATACACTCTTCGCGTGAAACAGACAATAGACTGGTGGCCCGTGGAAAAGAATTCGCGAAGTGAATTTTTAACAAACTGATAAACTTTTCGTGTGAAACAGACTGATACCTCGTCAAAGACAAAATGTGTTCAAGAAAAGTGCGCCTTGCGGATTTGAAGGTAGCGGAATTGAAACAGGAATTGGAGGAAAGGGAACTGGAAACAACAGGTAAAAAGCAAGTACTCCAGGAAAGACTTGCAGAAGGACTTATACAAGAAGGTGAGGACCCCGAAACATTTTTATTCGAAGTTCCCGGAGGGGATTTAAGTTTGGTAATGAATAAACTCGAAGAAACTACTAAATCCGTGAAAGAAGAACTGCAACAAAATTCTAGAAATCTGGAAGAGAAGCTTCTAGAAATTCAAGAAGCCTGGAAGAAAATGCAAGAAGCCTGGAAGAGAAGTTCCTGGAAAACACAGAAGGCCTAAAAAAAGAATTGTGTGGTGTGGCTAATTTTCTAGAAGAAAGAATGGGAACCGTTGAGACAGAGATAGATAAAATTAGGGAGCAAATGAACACGGAGGTAGATAAAATAAAGGAAACGATCAGTAAGCTGGAAAAACGAATTTATAGTGCGCCCTCCACAGAGATGGTTAACGAAAATGCAATGCCGGACTTGAGTTTGAACTTGGATAAAGTTCAAGAGGGTATACAAGATGTCAAGGTCATTTCTGAAATAGGGAAGCTTTCCATGAAGCCGCCTCAGTTCGACGGAAAAACTCCATGGGCAAATTACCGCCGGCAGTTTGAAGCAGCGGCCAAAGCAAACGGATGGAATGCAGGGGAAAGAGCTGTAGCACTGACACTTGCATTACGTGGAGAAGCGACAAATATTCTACAAACTCTCACCGCCCAAGAACAGGAGGACTATGATCAGCTGATTAAACATCTAGAATTACGATATGGCCAGGCCCATTTGGAACACGTATACCACTCCCAGCTGAAAAATCGCTGTCAGAAATCGGGCGAATCCTTACAAGAATTTGAAACTGACATTGCACGCTTGGTTCGTCTCGCATATCCAGCCATACCGGAAAATGTAATGGAGCGATTAGCGGTTCAGGCATTCTTGGATGGACTCCGTGACCAAGAAACCAGACAAGCGTTGATATTAGCTCGTCCAACACATCTCGTAGACGCACTGGCACGCGCTTTGGAATTCGAAGCAGCAAAACAATGCTGCAAAACCCAAAGTAAAGTTCAAACGATTGAGGAAGACTCACCGGAGCCTGCTAACTTGGAAGCTGCCATAAGAAAAGTGATGAAGGAAGTGTTGCCTGAGAAAAGACAGATAAGATGCCGGAATTGTGGCAAAATTGGACATGTGCGTAGCAAATGTCCAACATTCATCGACTCCGATGCAGGAAAACTAAAAAAGGTCGACGAGAAGGAGCAATCGTCGGCATGTGTCCGGCAAGCCCCGGTTAACAACGCATATGTCGCTATCCTTCAACGACAGAACAAAGGTGTCTTCGTAGACGGTCTCATCAATAACGAGCCTTGCACCATGCTGCTAGATACAGGTGCGACTAGGACAATTCTCGGGCCTTCCTTTGCCAGAACACCGGAACGGATTGAACCGACAACTTGGAAGCTACGCACAGCAACAGGGAGCCAGCTACTGTATATGGCGAGCTACCGATTGAAATAATTTTGGGCAGCACTAAAGTGAAACATCAGGCACTTGTAGCGGACATCGAAGACGATGCAATCATCGGAATGGACATCATGAATTCCAGAGGGTTTGAATTGGATTTCGAAGACGGCGTCCTACGTGTCAACGGAGAAGAGCTGGTGCTTCATGGGAGAAGTGAGGGGTTGATCCGTGTGTTGTTGGCTGAAGATGTAAGCGTACCTGAGAGGGCTGAAACCATTCTGGAGGCTCGCCTGGACGGGAGTACGAGCAGTGGAAACGTGGTGATGTTCAAGCCCAAACTTCATGATGAGAAAATTGGACGAGGGATTGCACTAGGGAAGACCTTGTTGCGTGCTGACAAATTTGTGCCCGTAAAGGTCATGAATGTCAATTATTTTCCAGTGACCTTGAAGAAAGGAACAATATTGGGGCACTGCTCGCCAGTTTCCTCAGTGATCCGGAGTGTACGAGGTACGATTAGCCAACCCAACAACTTGCCCACAGAACTAGAAAAATTAGTTGCCATCTCTTCCAAAGATATAAAACCAGCTCAACAGCCCAAACTAAGAGATTTAGTTAAGAAGTACCAAGACATCTTCGATACCGGACAAGGAAAAGGAGGTCGAACTAATGTGGTCCAGCACAAGATTGATACTGGGGGTGCCCGACCGATCCGGCAATCAGCAAGAAGACTTCCTCTTGCCAAGAAGGAAGAGGCTGACAAAATAGTCAGCGATATGGGAAAAGAAGGAGTTATCGAACCATCTGACAGTCCCTGGTCCTCTCCAGTCGTACTGGTGAAGAAAAAGGATGGATCGACACGCTTTTGTGTAGACTATCGCCAACTTAATAATGTCACGAAGAAGGACAGTTACCCTCTCCCGAGAATAGATGACACCCTAGACACGTTGGCTGGTTCCACGATTTTCTCGACCCTTGATCTGAAGAGTGGATACTGGCAAGTAGAACTGGCTCAGGAAGATCGAGAAAGACTGCTTTACCATCGGCTCAGGATTGTGGCAGTTCACCGTTATGCCATTCGGGCTCTGTAATGCTCCCGCCACATTCGAAAGATTGATGGAAACAGTACTGAAGGGACTCTCATGGAACACGTGTCTAGTGTATCTCGACGACATAATTGTGGTCGGCAGATCGTTTGAGGACCACGTGAAAACTTGGAGGAAGTATTCCTGCGACTGAGGAACTCCGGATTGAAACTGACCCCTAAGAAATGCCATCTGTTCCAAAAAGAAGTACGATACCTCGGCCACGTTGTCTCTGGGGAAGGAGTAGCAGTGGACGACCAGAAGATCAAAGCTGTTAAGGATTGGCCCATCCCAAAAGACATTCACCAACTTCGAAGTTTCCTTGGTTTATGCACATACTATCGCCGATATGTGCTGGGATTCGCCAACATCGCTAAACCACTGACCAAGCTCACGGAAAGCCAAACAAAGTTCCAGTGGTCCGAAGAATGTCAAGACTCATTCAGGAAGCTGAAACGAGCTTTGATCAACGCACCTATACTGAGCTATCCCCTACCCAAAGGGAAATTCATTTTGGATACGGACGCCAGCAACGTGGGACTTGGAGCTGTCCTATCTCAGATCCAGGAGGGACAGGAGAAGGTCATTGGTTATTTCAGCAAGACGCTCAGCAAACCAGAGCGCAATTACTGTGTCACCAGGCGAGAGCTGTTAGCTGTTGTAAAGGGAGTGGAACACTTCTACAAGTACGTGTATGGAAGAAGATTCCTGTTGAGAACTGACCATGCAGCTCTCAAATGGCTCTTACAGTTCAAAAATCCTGGGGGTCAAGTAGCACGTTGGATCGAGAGACTCCAAGAATTCGATTTCGAGATCGAACATCGAGCCGGAACTAGCCATAAGAATGCAGATGCCTTGTCGCGAAGACCATGTCCAGATGATTGCTCACATTGCCGACGAGCAGAAGAGAAAGAAGCAACACTTTGTAGAACCGCGGCAATGGATGACAACTGGAATGACAGCAAGATCCAGAAAGACCAAGAGAGAGACCCCGACCTTGGCTTAGTCGTCAGCTGGAAGAAGGGCAATCGAAGACCATCATGGCAGGAAGTCGCAGGTTACTCGCCGGCTGTTAAGTCCTATTGGGCACAATGGAACTCTCTTATTCTGGACAATGGGATCCTGAAACGTGTGCTGGAGGCCGATATTGGTGGGGAAGACAGACGCCAAATAATTGTTCCCAGGAACAGAAGAGAGGAAGTGCTGCGGGAAATCCATGATGGAGTCGCCGGAGGACATCTGGGAGTGACGAAGACCCTGCAGAAAGTGAGGCAACGGTTTTACTGGGCCAATTGTCAAGCTGACGTCCAGGACTGGTGCAAGAAGGGCGCTGTATGCGCTGCTAGCAATGGACCTCGAATACGACCCAAGGCCCCGATGCGTCAGTACAACGTAGGCAGCCCGTTCGAGAGAATCGCCATTGACATCACCGGCCCGTTTCCCGTATCCGACCACGGGAATAAATACATCCTTGTGGCAATGGACTACTTCAGTAAGTGGGCGGAAGCCTATGCCCTGCCCAACCAGGAAGCCATCACCGTCGCCGACGTCTTGGTGAAAGAGTGGATATGTCGATTCGGTATTCCAATGGAGCTGCACTCGGATCAAGGCAGAAATTTCGAATCCAACCTTTTCCAAGAAATATGTTTACTGCTGAACATCCGCAAGACAAGAACCACGGCCCTACATCCGCAGTCCGATGGAATGGTGGAACGGATGAACAGGACGATCAACCACCACTTGTCCAAGGTTGTCTCTGACCATCAAAGAGAGTGGGACCAGTATCTTCATTTGTTCCTGATGGCCTATCGATCCGCAGTACACGAGTCAACCGGTCAAACTCCTGCTAGTATTATAATGGGCCGAGAACTGCGACTACCTTGTGACCTGAAGTTTGGGATACCGCCAGGACAAGACACTGCGGGAGAGGACTACGTCAGCAAACTTCGGTAGAGAATGGACGACATCCACGAACGAGTCCGGTTGAACATCCAGAGTGCCAGCGATAAAATGAAGAAGACCTATGACATCAAGGCCGACGCTGGAGGATTTAAGGTTGATGACCTGGTTTGGCTGTACAACCCCAAACGTCGTCGTGGACTATCACCAAAGTTGCGGAACTCGTGGGAAGGCCCGTATAAAATCGTGAAAAGGATAAACGACCTTGTGTACCGAATCCATAAGCCACCCCGAGGGAAACCAAGGGTCGTCCATTTCAACAGGTTGGCCCTTACGCTGGAAACCATGACCAAGTTCGCACCCTCAAGCCACCGGAGGATGATATGACGTTCGAGAAGTTTATGTCCTTGTATTCAAACGGGCAGAAAGTTCTACATGGGTTACTAGAGAGGAGTCACGAGACCTTTTCGAGGTGCCTGCTGACTACGCACTAGCGCACTGTGTGGCAGAAGATCTTCGAATGTCCAGGGGCATCGCCGTAGTGTTCTCCAAGAAATTTGGTCAACTCCAAACACTGCGGGAGCAGAATCCAGAAGTTGGTGGGGTGCTACAGTTGAAGAAAGGCCAGAGAAACATCTACTACCTAGTTACCAAGAGGCATTCCCAAGAAAAACCGTCCTATGAAGATGTCTGGAAGAGTCTCACCAAACTAAGAGATACTATGGTGGACCAGAATCTGGTGGATCTAGCAATTCCAAAATTGTCCTGTGGTATTGATGGGTTGGACTGGAGAGTCATAAGAAGTATGCTGGAGGCGATATTCAGATCCAGCGGCGTCAAGATTTTGGTTTGCTGTAACCCTCTTCCACGACCGATCATGAAGACCGTGGAGTGTTACTTCCATCGAACTTCACGGTGCAGATATGGGGAATCATGCAGATATCGTCACACTCCAAGGATGAAATTTCGGGACGAAATGTCTTTAAGAAGGGGGCAATGTAACGAACCTAGGCCGGACCTGTCGCCTCGCGCGTTGCCGTCGACAGCGATGAGGTCATCCCCGGAGATGTTCGAGAACAGTCCAGTCGCTCTGCCGTGGAGAGCAACGGTCGATATTGGAAACAATTGGAACATGCCGGTCGCCAACTACCAGAATTCGAAACATCGAGAATGCTGTATCGGAGATAAATAGGCAACCCTCAAGTGGAGTCGGACAGTCTGAACGAGCCCATACGATCGAGCTATACAGTGGCGTAGTAATATAAATTAAGTTGTAGATTAAGTGTGAAATAAATTATTAAAACCAAGTTAAGTTTATTTACGTTAGAATAAATTGTCTGTCAAAGAAATTAACTGCTCTAACAAAATCTTGAAGATGAATCCAAAAAACAGTAATGGAAAGATAATGAAATAAAGCCAGGATCCTTGAAAAGAGGTCAATTTTCATTAGAAAAACATTTGCTGAATAATTAATAACCACAAAATAAATATTTAAATTAAGTTAAGTTAACCTAACTGGATAAGTGGGAATATCTTTTGATTGCAAACAACTTTTTTCAATAACATGTTTCGATATTTTCCATAGTAATGTCACTCTACTCTATAGTGAATTTAGAATATTGGTTGATTCCCGCTTAGCCGCACCTCAGTGATAATATCGGCTATTGAAAAATTGAATGCACCAACTTTTATGAGGAGTGAAATTTTCTGAGAAACTTTAAATAATTAAAAATCCCATATGGTTCCAAGATTTTGGCGGACACTATATAAGCTGCGTTCAGCAAGATTCGACTGTTGCCAGCGGTGAATTCAATGAAGTTGGTCTAGCTGAAGGCAATAGGTGGAAAAAAAAACATCGAATAAAGTGCAAGAAAACGAAAGCAGATAGCAAAACAATAAAAGATTGATGTGTTAAAACGATGACTTTGAAAATTTCAACACTAATCATTGAGGCGTCCGGAAACGTCGAATTAAAGTTCTTAAGCAAATCATAACATCTCGATTGTTTGAGAGGTACTCATAATTGGCAAACAAGTTGAATTGGATATTTCCGGGCACCACACTCTGCGAAGATAGCATCATAAGAGTTCTTTCAGAATATACTACAATTTTTGAGCCAATCACTACACACCATCTAATATTTAAAATGTTCTCTTCGGATAGAGATTCTCTCCTTACACCGAGATAACATTTCCATGGCAAAATGTGCACTGAATACAATCTAGCTGTATGGGGTCGGCTTTAGAATAGCCCCATGGTAAATCCTGCCTGTCGTAAGAGGCGACTAAAAGGATAACCGTAGGTGGAAGATGGTCTCATCGCCCGGTGGAATACCATCATATCGACTTTGTGTGCTGTGAAATGGATCATTCCATGTTTCAGTGTTCGGTCGATACTTTCCGGTCTCCCTCTTTCCTTTTCCCCAATTCCTCCTTTATTTTCAGGTGCATCCTAATAGTAATAATGATGAAGTCTCCTAGAGTAAAACACTCCGGAAGCAAAATACCTCTCCATTCGGATTTCCGGGCGAGAGGTACTCGAGGGGACTCAACATTAAAGATTAATTTTTGTAACATCCGCGGACTCAACAAGAACATCAATGACGTCCACCATCACCTACAGACGAAAAAACCGGATATTCTGGCTCTAACAGAAACACAAGTAAACTCGTCCACCAACAAGGTCCATATGCTTTGTCCTGGTTACGAACTCCATTCTCGATTCAGGTTCAAAGGTGGAGTCTGCCTTTACGCTAAGGCTAACCTTTCATGCCAGCGTGAAGAGAGTTTGGAACCGAAAGACTTTGATGTGATGTGGTTCAAGCTATCTGATACCAAACTGACTAAGTTCCTCTGCTGCCTTTACCTATCACCTAATGAACCTTCATATAACGACCTCTTTGAGTTTTTATCACTCAAACTGGACTACATTCAGGAGAACCATCCAACAGCTGAAACCATAATCATGGGAGACTTTAATGTACATAACGCTGCCTGGCTCAAATTCTCTAACAAAACAGATGATGCGGGTCGTCAAGCCGAGGCCTTCGCCATCACTCATGGTCTAGAACAACTGGTCGAGCTACCAACCCGCATCCCTGATGTCAACAACCAGTCTGCCAATACACTAGATCTTTTCCTCACCACCAATCCTGACCCGTATAGAATAGAAGTTTGTGCCCCACTTGGAAACTCTGATCACACCCTCATCTCCACAACATGCTCTTTCCATTTACCATCGAGCTGCACAATACTACCCCGTCTCATGTGGCATTACAATTCGGCAGACTGGGAAGATCTTCGTATGTTTTTCTCAGCGTTTCCATGGAAGAGAGTTTGTTTCTCTTCAGTAGATCCAACACGTTGTGCTGAGACAATTTCTGAAATCATCATGTTGGGGATGCAAACCTACATACCGAATACCGAAAGAAGAACATCATCCGATAAGACCTGGTTTAACAGAAACTGCTCTAGAGCTGTGGCTTCCAAACAGGCAGCATACCATCGATGGCTAAAAAATCCGGGCCCTGAGACCAGAGCAGCATATGTCGAGGCTAGAGGCATATGCAAAGAGACAATAGAATGCTCATAAGATGCCCACAATGCCAAAATAAGATCAAAACTTGCTGAATGTCCTAACGGATCCCGTTCATTTTGGTCTTTCGCCAAAGCTGTGGGAAGAAACTTCACTTCCAGCTCATTTCCTCCTCTAACCAAAGAAGATGGAACACTAGCAACGACTGCCCAGGAAAAAGCCAATATCTTTGCGCACCTATTTATGTAGTGGTCGATGGAGTTCCATCTGACACTCTACTCATAAATGCTGGTGTTCCGCAAGGATCTATTCTCGCACCAACACTATTTCTACTTCACATCAACGACCTGTTGAAAGCAACTTCATGTCCAGTACACAGCTTTGCCGATGATAGTACCCTCCATACCGCTTTCTCTTCCAGGGCCCCTATATCAGCCCGTGAAACCAGAAATGAACGAGGAAGAAATGTTAATAATATAAATATGGACTTAGCAACAATTCTCGAGTGGAGATCTATTCACTTAGTAGAATTCAATGCAAACAAAACACAAGCATGTCTTTTCTCTAAAAAAGCCGATCTCACTGTGCCTAACATAACTTTGTCAGGAGTAACCATACCACTGAAGTCATCCATATCGATGCTTGGTATTACTATCAGCAATAACCTTTCCTGGGAAAATCACGTGAGGTCCATTGCCAAAAGTGCATCCCAAAAACTTGGTTTTTTGTTTCGTGCCAAGAGCTATTTCACCCCACTCAGCTGCTTATGATCTATAAGGCACAGATCCGACCTGTCCTGGAATACTGTTCCCATATTTGGAGCGCGGCACCTAAACATATCCTGAGGCTATTGGATTCTGTCCAAAAAAGGGCAATTCGTCTCGTCGGTGATGCCTCGCTTACAAACTCGCTCACTTGTCTGGAACACCGTAGAAAAGTTGGCGATTTGTCTCTATTTTATAGATATTTTCATGGGCGATGCTCTTCTGAAATATCAACAATCGTTCCTGCTTTGGCAGTCTCTTCGAGACTAACCCGTCAAGTTCAGTCATCACACCCCTTCGTGGTCACTTTGGAGACTTGCAGAACATCAATTTCCAAAGACTCGTTCATCCAACGAACAGCGAGGCTTTGGAACTCATTGCCTAGGGAGGTGTTCCCCGAGGCATACAACCTCCAGAAATTTAAGAAGAACACCAACTCCTACCTTCTTTCCCTTGGTTCCCACGATGTTCTCTGAACATTACAGGATATCTCTTTTCGTGGGAACCAGAACATAAAAAAAAAAAAAAAAATTTTCGCGTATTTTTCAACATCACTGATATTTGATGTGCAATTCCAGAATGAACACTTCAATTTCAGAATAAACACTTATTACGATGTTTCTTTGAGTCACTAGATATAGGCTAGACAGAGATACTTGGTTTTACCACCACAAGAAGTAGAAAATATTGTTCACGATTCCAATACAACCAGAGAACGGAACGTATAGATATATCGCATAAAAAAACATTCCATAACAAGTTTGTACTCCATCACGTGACCACATTGTGAAAGGGTCTGAAATCCCAAGATGAATAAAATGGACTTCAAAGTCAGGAATAAAGGTTCCTTTCGGCTTTGAACAAAGCCTATATGTTCTCAAAGTTGACATTATGGGAAAATGCGACTTGAACGCCCCATATAAGATGGATTCCATATTTTTTGGCTTGAAGCGTTTCCGCCATTGCAAAAATGATTTATCATTTTCTTGAATCAACCACATTTTAATAATAGATAGTCAAAAAATTGGTGTATATAATATGTATATTATTAATGTTTCATGAAAAAAGTTGAGGAAGTGTACTTAATTTTATGAAATTTTCCTATACAAATTTGATATTTTGAAGGGGCCACTTGTTCAACATTATCACAGAAAAGTTTGTATCGCAAATAAAATTCGAACTAGATGTTAATGCGACACCATCACTTGCATACATCATTATCTGCGGTACGTTTCTTGACAGTTCTTCTTCCATGCGCCATGTTCATCTTCAAAGCTTGTACGAATAGGAATACAGGTAAAGATACACAATATACATTAAACTTATATCATCCTGTTCTATCCAGCGAATGTTTGTTTTATTATAGTATTTATAACCTAATTATAGGTAGAAATGACTAAAATTTTACCTTTCAGTCGACTATTCTGAAGGCAATTTTACTTATAAATTTTTTCCAATTTGGGTGCTGACCTACTCGAAGGTCGAAATAACGTAAATTTCACTTAGAATGTTTGTTGGGTGTTCAAATGTCCAACAGTTTCCATTTTCAAATATACAAATGTTCACCCTGGGAATCTAATGTAAGCTTTGCACTAGGTTATTTCATAGTCATTGAAAGCATCGCAACTCACCAAGAGTACAACAATTTTCCTTGCATAACCGGCTATATTTTCCCGTCGTCCGGTAATTCCAAAGGTATTTTCTGTCACCCTCGTATAGTATCCCTGACGATACTTGACTCTCACCGCAATTTCCGTATTTGACCTCTTCCAGGCACTGTGGTGCGAGATGAGTACCACCTTTTTTACAACATTGAAAACATGATGGTATGCATAGTGTACCACTTCTTATTGCGGTAGATTCAACGAACCATTAGCAGAGACCTCACTATGCAATCTACTGCCGCAAGATGCCGCGATCTGTTGTAAAATCATAAACCGTTACAAATAGTCGTCTTATTCATTGTGTCTCAAGTTTTTGACACCATATCTGAATTAGAAGAAAAAAAAATCTCGTGCAGCTAGAGGCATTTATTTCAGATTTCAGACATGCCTCGAAGGGTTAACAATGCCAACTATGACTCCCGAAAACGTCACTCAGGACAAAATATCGACAACGTTCCCAAGTGGCATATTTAGAGGACGGAACGTAGCGGCCACAATCCTGGAAAAGTTTGAAGTGTTTGACCACAACCACTGCCACATAATATACACGGTAATATCACGTGGCGGCTACCAAAACGGGGGACACTTTTCTGGTGGCTGCTAAGTTCCGACTACGTTCCTGGATCTTAGATAGCCACGTTCCAACCACGTTGTGGTCACCTGGCCAAAACGTGGATATGTAGTGGCCGACACTCAACTGACTGCGCTTGTGTAATTGATAAGTAGCTTGATCTCTATCCTTCAACATATTTCTATAATAAGTGTTCCCCATTCTCCCATTTTGCCTGATTCGTTTCTAACACACGACCGTAATATAATATATATATATATATATATATATATATATATATATGGTGTGTATATAGGGTCCGTCATGAAGTTGACTACATATGGGAAAACAAATTATTATTGAAATTTCTGAAAAACTCTGGCGGTTCTTTTCTGCATGTCTGACAACAAAAAAATCTGTTGCGACTTATATCACGTGACCTCAGTTTTGGCGGGAATTTATAAAGAAGTTGTCTGTGGTGCCGGAAAAAGGGTCAAATTGACAAGATATCGAAAAAATTTATTGAGACAATGTATTTGGAATCCAACGTGAACCCCATGTACCAATGTTGAACCATATTAAAAAAAACAAAAATGCCATTTTATTCCTCCACCCTTACTAAGAAACATTATGCATTCTTGTTTTATCTGGAAACAGCTTCAATAACCTAAATCACATAAGTTTGGGTCTAAACTAATCAAATATTTGTGGAATAGATATTTTTTGGGACATTAATTATTCAATTATTCAATATTCTCAACCCGTAAAAAAAAATAAACCAACTAATATTTGTAATCGAAACTTAATAATACATCATTTATCCTTGCTAAATTAAATATTGGTGAGTAAATTTGAACTTCAAAGATTTAGCTATATTTTTGAATTTTATATGGCGGCTTTGAATGAAGATCCACTTTTGTTGTAACAATAACAAATGTCACAATAACTTGTTGACAATTTTGTTGGAGTTGCTGTTCTTCATCAGTTTTTGTGTTTTTCAATCTATCAATATAAATGGCTCCAAAACTGAGTATACAAAAAATAGAAATAGTATTGCTCTATGGCGGAAATTATCATAGCACAAGAGGTGTAGCTGAAATTTTCAATAAAAGGCATCCAGACCAAAATTTGCATTTTACTACGGAGGCAAAGATATTGCAAAAATTTAAGGAAACTGGTTGGGTTGAAAACAAATATAGAAGTGTTCACGTCAAGCCTGTTGTAAATAATGAAAATAATGTAAACAATGTTTTACTGACAGTCACTGAGACACCAAGAGTTTCGACGAAAATTATGGCAGAAAAGGCTGAAATTCCTCAAACCTCTGTTAGACCAATTCCAAAGTAAAATCACTATCACCCATACAAACCAAAATTTGTGCAAGTACTGCGAGACATTGGTTATGACGCTTGATTTTATTTTTGTGCATGGTTCCAGGGAAGGTTAGAAGACATTCGTGATTTCTCATAAAATGTGCTATTTTCTGACGAAGCGACTTTTACCTCAAATGGTGTCTTCAGTTCTCAAAATATTAGATGGTGGGCAGATCATAATCCTAATTTTATTATTAATACCAAGGACCAATATAGTTTCAAAGTGAATGTATGGTGTGGAATTTCAAATTAGCGAATTGTAGGTCGCTTCTTTTTTAGACAAAGTTTGAATGGCGAACGGTATTTGAACTTTTTCACGGACCGAGATATCTACATTTATCGACAACCTACCATTGCAAGAGTGGATTCGTTTATTCTTTCAACAAGACGAATGAAGTGCGGGAGTGGTTGAACAATGAGTTTGGTGAGCAGTGAAAGGTCGATATTCAGGTAATCCTTGGCCTGCTAGGTCTCCAAACCTAACGCTGTGTGATTCCTTTTCATGGGGTTGCCTGAGAAGCAATGTTTATAAACATCGCCCATTTGGAAATGTAGAACATTTAGGAATTTGTATAAGGAATTGTGCAGCACTGATCAACAGATCTATGTTGGAAAATATTCACCGCAAAATGTTTTCCAGAACAATTCTATGTATGGAGCGCGGAGGTGGTCACGTAGAATATTGAAAATGTGTACCATGTTCGTTTATTGAGTTTTTTCCACCTAAACTGTTGATACTTTATTAATTTTTGTTCTTTCAGTTCCTTTACTATTAATATTCATTCACAGCAGTTTATTCCTGGACTATAGAAAAGAGAGAGTTATTTGTAAAAAGTCAGTTTGATAGAATAATTTGTCAATAAAAGATTCCGAAAAAGTCTTCGACTGATAAAAGTTATTTAATTTGAGGAATAGCTCAAACATTTGGTGACCCCGACCAGTGCACGATATGGAGAAGGATGGAAATGAACGGCCGAAGCGGGCAGGTGCAGGCAGACAGCAAGAAAAACAAGTTCTCAAAGCTCCATACTAAGTATAGAGAAGAAACGTTTAGCTCTAGAAAACGAGAGAAAGAAACAAGAGCTGGAAAGGAGACAAAGACAGCTCCAGTTTGAACAAAAAGAATTGGAAAACAATTTGAAATTATTAAATCTAGAGCAAGAACTCCAAAACGCAGAGTTGGAAGCGCATGAGTTAGACAGTGTTTCAGAAAGAGCAGACCTATTTCCCCAGGAGATGAATCAAGATAGTCATCACGAAAAAATAAAATCAGTAGCAGAATGGGTAAATAGCATACAAGAAGAAGGCAAACTTGAGGAAGGAGGAATTTACGAAACCAAAGAAGAAAATTGTTCGAAAAATGACATTAAACTTTTGTGTGAAACAATCACAAGTGCAATTAAAAGTGTATCATCTCCAAGCCGATATAAACATGACAAAATCTTAGCACGGCATGCTATGGAAAAAGATTTTCCCTACTTTGATGGGAATCCGCAAGAGTGGCCTTTGTTTCACAGACAGTATAAAAACATTTGCAATTTATGTGGATTTTCCAACGCAGAAATTATGATTAAACTCCAGCGGTGTTTGAAAGGTGAAGCTAAGTCTACGGTTGCTGGTATGATGTTGACAGCGGACAATGTTGATTTAGTGATACAAACCCTAGAAACACGCTTTGGTAGACCGGAATTTATAATCGATGGAATTATTCAAAAAATCAGAGGTGTACCCTTTTTGAAAGACTCTAACTTTGAAAAACTCATCCAATTCTCAAGTGAGGTCAACAATATGGTGTCAATAATGAAAACCCTCAAATCATCGAGCCATCTCAAGAACCCTCAGCTCATGAGAGACCTTTTGAATAAACTACCAGACCATTTGAAGTTGAAATGGGGAAAGAAAATAGCCACAAATGAGAAAGAATGTGATTTGGAGGATTTCTCCAAATGGGTGGGAGAAATTGCAAAGGCTGCATGTTATGTAAGCACTCCCTATACCCATGGTACTGATAGATTTGGGCACAAATCTACCTTCACTAAAAAGCCTGATAGAGTACTCAGTACAAACGAAAAACCAACTGAGAAATGCGGCTATTGTGATGAAAACATTCATGGAAGTTATTGCCCAAAAATGCGAGAGGACGACATTGAAAAAAGATGGCAAACCGTCACGGAAAAAAAACTATGTTTTTCCTGTTTGAGAAAAAACCACCAGAAGTTGAAATGCAGGAAGAAAAAACCGTGTGGAATAAATGGATGTAGACTCTTCCATCATCAACTGTTACACAAGACCCAAAAATCCAGTGAAACTAACGATCAAGAACCCGAAAGAAATGTTGTATATGCGATGCAAAATAAAACGAAGAAAGTACAACTGAGGGTCATTCCAATAAATATATTCGGACCGAAAAGACAACTAGAAGTACTTGCATTATGTGATGAAGCATCTACCGTAACGCTGATCGACGAAATAGTTGCCGAGGAGTTAGGGCTCTCTGGATTCGAAGAATCATTATGCTTACAGTGGACTAATGACGAAATATCAATGCAGGAGAAATCTATCAGAATGGACGTGAAAATATCAAGACCCGGTGGACTAAAGTATTTCACAATGATAGGCGTCAGAACTATCAAAAATCTATCACTGCCATTACAAAGCGTCAAAATGACAGAGTGGCGAAAATATCATCTGAAAAATATTCCTATCAGAGATATAATTGAAGAAAAACCTGTGGTTTTGATCGGACAAGACAACATTGATCTGATTATTGCTCGTCAGATACGATGCGGGCCCCAAAATTTGCCAGTAGCAACCAAATGCAAATTGGGATGGGCACTTCACGGTCCTAGTCATGGAAAAATGAATGGTGATGATACGGTTAAAGCTCACACGTTGCATATATGTGAAACGGAAGATCCTGATGAAATCCTACCAACGCTGAGAAGTTTGCATCAGATCCAGTAATCAGGGACGCGATTATCAAGAAATTTTACATGGATGACTACTTGGATTCTGAAGACACCGAAAAGGAAGCGATTACGACATTAACTGAAGTTTGCAGAATACAAAAATTGGCTGGTTTTGATGTCGTTAACTGGATGACAAATTCTTCCCTTATCCGTGAACATTTTCCAGGAGATTTGTTTGCATCTAAGCATATAGACGATGGCTCCTCTCTTCATAGAGTTCTCGGATTGTGGTGGGATACAGAAAATGACGTATTTCTGTTCAAACTCAATGTAGAAAAAAACCTTATCGATATGAATACATCCAAAAGGATGGTATTAAAGTCCATAATGTCCTTTTATGATCCTTTAGGCTTGATAGCTAGTTTTACCATTCGTGGGAAAATTTTGATGCAGGATATTTGGCGATCAGGTGTGAATTGGGATGAAGAATTACCAGAAAATTTAATTCATACTTGGAGGAAGTTTTTGGAAGACTTGCCTGAACTTACAGATATTAAAGTTCCCAGATGTTACAGTTTCATGATTCCAGTAGCAACCAAAATTGAACTCCATACATTTTGGGATAGTAGTGAAAAAGCCTTTGCAGCAGTATCCTATCTCAGGGTGTTAGAAAAAGACAGCCAGGTTGATATTTCACTGGTATCCTCAAAAACACGAGTAATGCCCCTGAAACCGTTATCGATACCAAAACTTGAACTACAAGCAGCTGTGATGGCAAGTAGGCTAGCCCAAACTATCAAGTCTGAATTGGAAATAACTATCAACCAATCATATTTTTGGTCAGATTCCAAATGTGTTCTATCCTGGATCAGAAATGATGGAAGAAAATTCAAACAATTTGTCGCACATAGAGTAGGAGAAATACAAGAAAGAACAAATTTAGAAGATTGGAGGTGGATACCAACTGAGTTCAACCCAGCTGATGAAGCAACGAGACCTCAGTTCCGACAGAAAGTTATTTCAGATGAATGGTTTACTGGTCCAGCATTTTTAAGACAACCTGTACAAAATTGGCCCAAGGAAGATGCTGATTCAGAGTTCACAGAAAATCGTATCGCTTATAGCAATGAAATCAAGCAAGAATATAACCAGGTTTGTTTTGTCACTTTAGAGTACAAGAGCTGTCTGCCTGACGTGGATAGATTTTCATCATGGTTGAAATTAATCAGATGTACAGGGTGGTATCTGAGGTTCATAAAGAAAATGAGGAACCGTGAAAATCAATATCCAACGGAGCTCACAGTGGATGAACTTGATGAAGTAGAGACAATATGGATTAGAAAATCGCAGCTCGAAAGCTTTCCAGACGAGTTGGGGAAAATGGAAAAGGGAAAATCCATAAGCTCTCATAGTAGACTTCGAAATCTTTGTCCACAACTTGAAAATAAGATTATGTTACTTGGAGGACGAGCAAATCTATCGAGGAGCTTGAACTGTGATACAAAAAATCCAATCATTCTAGATCCGAAACATGCTTATACAAAATTATTGATGATACATTATCATGAGAAATTTCGTCATAGGGGAGTTGAACTGGTGTTGAATGAAGTAAGACAAAAATACTGGGTGATAAATGAGCGAGCCGCCGTCAAATCAGCATTTTCACATTGTCAAAAATGTAAGAACGAGAGAGCTAAGCCCATGCCACCATTGATGGGACAGATTCCAGAAGTGAGATTGAACCGAGAAATAAAACCTTTCACCAACGTGGGAATGGACTACTTTGGCCCTATATATGTCAAGATCGGACGGAGAACAGAAAAACGTTGGGGTGTAATATTCACCTGCCTTGCTGTAAGAGCCATCCACCTAGAAATAGCGCACACATTGAACAGCGAATCAGCTATCATGGCAATTATGAGAATGATATCTAGAAGAGGCCAACCGAGGACGATATTTTGCGACAATGGAACAAATATGGTAGCAGCTTCAAAAGAAATGAAAAATGCTGTCCAGGGCATTGACCATTCAGAGATTGAAAATTCCATGTGCTCCAAGGGAATAGACTTCAAATTCATTCCTCCAGGTGCCCCACACATGGGCGGTTCGTGGGAAAGACTGATTGGATCCGTGAAACGCATAATTGGAAAGAATCTCCAGGACCAATCTCTGAGAGAAGAAACTCTACAGACGTTTTTCGCCGAAGCTGAGTATCTCGTTAATTCCCGGCCTCTGACACGAGTATCCAGTGATCCAGAAGACGTTGAAGCACTCACGCCAATCACTTTCTACTTGGATCATCGAGCGGCAAGGGAAGTGAATCCTTGATACACCTTAGTTCGGATAGCAATTGCTTACGTAGGGAGTGGAAGAAAACGCAAATGCTCCTAGACAATTTTTGGAAGCGATGGGTGAAGGAATACCTACCTACGCTCACAAAAAGGAGTAAGTGGACAAGAGATGAAAAGCCCATCAAAACCGATGATGTTGTGATCTTAGTTTACGATCGTTCGCCAAGATACACATGGAAATTGGGTAGAATAACCCGACTCTATCCAGGACCGGACAGAAGAATCCGAGTTGTTGATGTCAAAACAGCGACAGGAACGTATCGTCGATCAGTTACCAAAATTTGTAGACTGGAACTAGAAAATTAGCTAGAAAATGATCTTTCTAGCGCGGGGAAAAATGTTGATACTTTATTAATTTTTGTTCTTTCAGTTCCTTTACTATTAATATTCATTCACAGCAGTTTATTCCTGGACTATAGAAAAGAGAGAGTTATTTGTAAAAAGTCAGTTTGATAGAATAATTTGTCAATAAAAGATTCCGAAAAAGTCTTCGACTGATAAAAGTTATTTAATTTGAGGAATAGCTCAAACACTCAAGTTCACCAATATACAGGGCATGACTACACCTAGTGATAAGATTAAATCGTGTATTTATAATTAATCTCCCGCAAAGTGTCTATTCCACAAATATTTGATTAGTTTTGACCCAAACTCATGTGGTTCAGGTTATTAAAGCTGTTTCCAGTCAAAGCAAGAATGTATAATGTTTCTTAGTAAGGGTAGAGCAATAAAATGGTATTTTTGTTTTTTTCTTCAATATGGTTCAAAATTGGTACATGGGTCCTCGTTGGATTCCAAACACATTTTCTCATAATTTTTTTTCGATATCTTGTCAATTTAACCCATTTTTCGGCACCACAGACAACTTTTTTTTGAAATTCCCGCCAAATCTGAGGGTGATATAAGTCGCAACGGATTTCCCAGTTGTCAGACATGCAGAAACGAACCGTCATTAGAGTTTTCCAGAAATTTCAATAACAATTTTTTTCCCATATGTAGCCAACTTTATGACGGATACTGTATATATATTGTTATGATGCGTTGATTGCGGTCGTTTTTACTTTTTATTTAATAGTTGTTTATTTACTTCCCACAATCGAACATCATAACAAAAATAAATAATTTTTGTGTTTTTGTTTTACTAATATTTTACTATCTTTGTTATTTTCCCAAAAACATTAGGCTAAATCCCTTTTCTTAGGATTTATTCAATATGTATTGATGAATAGATACCCATATAAATATTCAATATCTCGGGCTATGCTCTTTACCTTCTTTCGTTTACCTTATTTCCTTCACCTTCAGCTAACTCAATCGGTACGCCTATGGATCTCAGAAGTTGGTTCTACTGTGGAGCCCTCTCGATATCAATTTCAGTAATTAGCAAATCATTATTGATGGAACATTGAAAATAAAGTAGAATTTCATCAAAATAATCATTTCCTTTATTCAGGAAAAGCTTATTACTACCAAGTCTGCGATAAATAACCTAATTAGAGCTTCAGAAACAAGTATATACAGCAAAAAAATGAAATTATGGAATAATAAAGTGAATTCAACCTCGTTATGTAGGTTATGTGTTATTATATTGGTTTCGTGCACGTTTGACAGATGGTTGGCATTGGAGGTAAAACAACCTTACTTTTCCGATTTGTTTATGTTGGAGAATTGAACATTTTTACCTATTTCAAAAAGAATTCAGTAGTTGGATTACATGTGTTATTGTTTAATTCGTAGATGATCATGCCTTCGTATTGTTCTGTTGTGAAATGCGATAAAAATGCATCAAAAGACGGCCGAATACGATTTTTCAGGTAAATTGTACATGTTTGTATTTTTGACCCCGTTATCAGAATTCCATCTGCTGTTCTAAGAAATAGTAAACATTGTGAAATCTCCCAGAGAAGGCAAGCAGCCTGGATACATGCCAACAAACGAAAAGAGTGGTCTGATAAGATAACGAAATATGGTAGAGTTTGTTCCAGACATTTTCTCTCTGGTAAAAGAAATATGTTGAATCTATTTAATTTATTTATAATATATTTCAGTGAGTCATGAAGAGATAGCCACGATTTGGCACATTTTAATAAACACGACTTCCTAATATTGTAGGAGAGCCAGCTTCCTTGAGGGAAGAAACCCATCCCGATTGGGTACGATCCATTAATATGGGATATGAAATCAATCATGGCAATATAGTATAGTATGTGATAGATATAAAAGATCACAGGTATTTCATATGGATAAATTGGATATGATGGTCTGCTGAGGATTTGCTAACCCAAGCATGGAATTTTCCTTTGCATTTTTTTAAAGATGGGTTTTTGAACGAAGTTCCTTTACGCAGCTTGTGGTAGGTGTTGACTGGTAGAAATCGTCACGTAAGAAAAAAGCGTTATGCCCCCTCATTAGGGTATGTTGTAGCAATTTATTCAATAAGCTGGTTGCCGAATGAAGTCCAAAGAAGGAATTTATTTGATGAATTATATTTTCACATTCTAACTTGAAATTCATGAATATTTGGCTTGCCTTTTTTATGAAATGAATAATTCAACCATTATAAATGTTTTATTTTCCATAATTATGCATATAATCAACATGATTTTCATCACAAGAACGGATATATATATATATATATAAATATATATATATATATATATATATGGTAAACTATAAAATGAAAAAACATTAAACCAAAAAGGAAAAAAAAATATTGAAGATGCCCCTGGCCAGGTTGAAACATCTATAACACTAATTTAAGTTTGATTTCAAAAAAAGAATCCCAATCCCAAGAACTTCCTACCAAAAATATATATGTATTTAGATAGGATTGTCGAAAGAGGACAAATAAAAAACTTTCTAATTATTGGCCAGCGTTTCATTTATTTACGTATAAACTTCATCAGGGACTAAAAGGACACTAGTTGTAAGGATGTATGAGAAAGGAAACAACACTACATGTCGTAAAAACAATTGTCAACTGGTTGTGATGAGACTCTGCAGGGCTCAGCTGATTTATTAGTTGGTGGCATCCAAAATGCTTTTCTACCTATCGATGTAACTTCCTCCTGTTTTCGCATTATAAGTTATCAGTATTTTTATAGGTATGATGGTTCACCTTTCCAATGACTAAGATATGAGAATTTATCTGCTTATTTTCCCCCATCCACAAGTTGCTAGATTGTAGGCTTCTAAACTTTTATATTCTTTCATTTCAGTCATTGTGAAAGCACTCTCCGTTTCCACTAAATAATTTACTATATCAGGATACATTATTTTGGGAAAAAGTTCAATGCCTGTTGATAATTCTTCAGTTTTACAGAAGATAGGGATCAATGCCCAATACTGCAATTTTCTCTTTATACCGTTCTCGGTGAACATCATCTAAACTTGAATAATATTTTGTCAGGTCCATTGTCACAATATTTCACTCGAAACACAATAAAAACAGTAAAAATGTCGAATAAACGTTCTTTACCAAAGTAAACAAAGCCGAAATGTGAGGTTGTTTTACCTCCAATGTCAACCATCTGTCAAATCTGCACGAAACCAATAGTCATTCGTAAAGAGTACTATGAAAATTGTTTCAAAGTGCAGTTCTTATTTGCACTGTGGAAACTTTTATGAATTATAAAAAAGTGACAATGATTTTTGAACATTCTGTATAATATTGAGAAACGGGTTTTATCGAAATCATTAGCCCAAAACCTCTTTTAGGCTTGGTCAGAATTCGAAGGGATGATTTCTTTACATTTCGATGTTATTTAGTTTCCAATTGTACCTAGCATTCTCATAAAAAAACAATAACTCGAGAACGGTTACAGTACATAGTACCTCATATGAAATCATATTATTTTTTCCTAACCTATTCAGGAGTGTAAAGAAATACAGGGACTTCCATTTAAAAAAAAACACAACTTTGATATGTCACACTCTTGAGCAACCCTGTAGACTCCAAAATAATTTTCTTTTGCAGCCTTAATCAATATGCATATAATAAAATGGAGAAATTCCCGAAAAAATTAATGGTTTGGTTTACAGGGACCATGATGTATGGGGTGCCCCACCCTGTATATTACAAGAAAGTCGACGATGCTCACGTCACGAACTAAAAAAATGCCTAGCAAACCGATAAAACGTCGTCCTCGTGAACTAGATCCAGTCTTTTGAATATTCAACTAGTATATTATCTGGGACACTGCTCAACCGAATTTATCATATGTAAATCCTCTTTATCTCCAACAATTAATTATAGTAACGAAGGACGAAATAGTTGTGGTCAGCCCTCCAGGAAAGCCCTGTTAGAAAATTAATTGACTTCACGGGCCGCGAGCGAGTGATTTATAAGTACCATTAAAGAGTTCAAAATATTCGTGACCACATGAGTAGAACCCCGTGGAGGGCAATATGTACCTTCCGAGTTGAAAAAAAATACTAACGCTCTTTTTCGATAGAACAGTTATTTTCTTTATCAAAGAATTTCAATTTTTGTGTGATGGGATGAGTTATGTAGACAGACCCAAAAACTCCCTGGATAAATTTGGTCACTAGTATCGATTATTATTAATAATAATAATACCGTCTATTCTGTTAGCATGGTCCGGGAAAATTATTCAACATTTAAATTCAAACCCCAGCCTTTGACCCACTGGAATGGGACATATATTTATTTCGACCCATCAATGATGAGTTGAGATAAATTTCAATAGGTCTAGCAAAAATAGAAAAACATGATGTATACTTACAAAACAAGTGTCAACTTCTTCATAAAAAAATTCAATGGAAATGTGAATTGTATTACTACAACAATCGAATAATCCTTAATAAAAGCCAAAAAAATACATTTTGAAGCAAGTAGAGTTCCTACCAAAGAGCATAGTTTTTTATTTCCAGGGAATACGCATGGGATAGCCCAAAACATGCGAGTACAATATTCACGACAAATCTCTCAAATCTCCTGAACATACCATAGTTAAGGAGTCCCAAGGAATATTATTCTGATCAACATGTGCCTTTTTTCGTAAATTATGATCAAGGTGTCATTCGATTCGTAATAGCATCTAGAAACTTAAAAAAAAAAGAATTCCCGTTCTAACAAAATACAAAAGTTATGAACAATTCAGTAACAAAAAGGGGGGGGTTCGTTTTTCGCGAATATCTCAAAAACTATTGCACATATTTGAAATCGAAAACAAGATTCTCAAAGAGTAGGAAATTTCATAAAAAAAGTCCCACCCCCTGGAATTCTACCACCAATATTTTCAATTTCAATTGAGAGGTGAATATAGGGCTTAAGCAAAACAAAAATTACCCATTGAATTTGAATATTAAGGAACAAAATCATTAATGTACCATTTGAATACATGAATAAACATTAATTCGTTGGAAAAAAATGTTTCCGCAATTTTTCTATTAGTTGAGATTTTCTTAATTAAGTTATTTTTACAATTTGGAAATTAACATAAAAACCCTGAAAATTTTTAAACTAAAAACCTGAGAATTTTTCCATTTCTTGGATCTAAATAGATCCCCATAGAAAAAGTTTTCTACTTTTTTATTAAGAATTGAAGGCATTGAAAAGGAAGTTATCAAACATTTTTTCAACCGATTATTTCATATTCTTATTGGTAAAAACTACATGAACTTTTATTTTCCAAATTAAAACATGTATGACTTTGTGATGATTTTTTTTCTATTTTTTAAATAATTTTGAATATTTTCGTGTAAGCTTAAGCTTCGTGTTTCTAGCGGAGAATAAAAAAGACTTGAAGTGTTTTTGTCATATCTTCAATACTTTATAAGTTATTTCAGTTACAATAATAAAAAACTGGAAGACGAGGACAAGCTTAAAAACTCGGAAATAATAAAAATTTTATAAAAAAAATTGAAAAATGTTTTATTACAACATTATCACAAAGTCATACTTGGTTTCTTGACATGCTTTTGGGTAACCTTCCACAGTCTGTTGAAAAATCTAAAAAGACTGCGAGAAAAAATCCAAATTATTAAAACAATTAAAGGAGATTTAGAAGATTTTGAGAACGGGGGTAGATATAGTCCCCGAAACGTCAAGCAAAAACTATTTAGAGAAGTATTTTTGAATTTAAAAAAAAATGTTTGATAGGCAAATTCAGAAAACGGCAAGTTATTGACTAATTGAATCATTTTTCTATAAGAAATATAATTTGGTTAACGGAATAACTTATCGGGGTGAACTAATTAGTTTGCCCTGTCTACACTTGTATAGATTTTCCTGATTATATTTTCATTTTCAGACTGTGGAAGGTTACCCAAAAACATGTCAAAAAACGTTGTTCCTCCACAAAAAACCACATTCATTCAATTCATACTTGGTTGTTTTTGTTTTTATTCTCAAGTTTCTTAAAAACAAATGCGCGGAAATCCATTTGTTTATAACAATTTCCTTATTGACTACATAAACAAATAAAGAATATACCACACATAATTTTTCTCAGAATATGAAAGAGCAACAGAAAAAATTATTTGTAAACATAATTAAGTAAAAACCTTTTCAAAGACAAGCTTTTATTGAAATGCACTGAAAAGTTAAAAATAATTGTTTTGGATGTGACGTAGGTTATGCCGTTAGTTATAGATTCAAGAGCTGCCGCGCAAAGTTTTCAGTTCGATTACAAAAGCGACAAACTATTGAATCTATAACTCAGGGAATAACCTATGTCACATATCCAGAGCAATTTATTTTTTTAAAGAGAATTTCAATAAAAGCTTGTCTTTAAAAAGTTTTCATTTTATGTTGTGCTTTTTAGTAAGTACCTACGCCTTAATCTAAGCATTTTTGTTGAAGCATCATTATTATGAGGCTATCTAGTTCTTTAATGAGGAGACTATCTAAATATTAACTCGTCCGCCATCCTGGAGCTGCCATCTTCAATTTATGAATTTTGAGAAAAAAACAATAATCATTAGACTCGTCTACCATCTTGGCGCCGTCATATTGAATAAATTCATAATCTCCGACCCCCAAAAACCCCTACATACCAATTTTGAATAGAATCCGACCATAATCACAAAACTCGTCCGCCATCTTAGAGCCGCCATTTTGATTTTCTCTAACAAAAATTTCATGTCACCGGAATTATAAACACCTGCCAAATTTGAGCTCAATCGGATGTCGGCAAATGCTCCATAAACGGATTACAAATTTTGAAACGGAAATTACAAAACTTGTCCGCTATTTTGGATCCGCTATCTTGAATCTGTGTATTTTGACCGAAAATTCATAATATCCGACCCGACAATTTTGAATAGTTTTGGACCATAAACATAAATCTCGTCCGCCATCTTGGAGCTGCCATTTTGTTTTTTCTCTAACAAAAAATCCATAATGCATTGTCACTGGAACTATGAACACCTGCCAAATTCCACGTTAATCGGACAACAGGTGAAACTGAAAAAAAAGCTTGTAAAAAAAACGGTTCCTCAATATTAATATTTAGCACCAAAAAAAATAACAAATGAGCGATGATTTTTTTTGAAACTATTTTTGTACTAAGAATCACCATTTCCATCAAGGATTAAATACCAAAAATAAAATCTTTTAATTTTCTCATGAACAATGACTGTGTTTATGACAATCATGTAAATAGTGGGAGTAAAAAATAAAAATAAAATTTCATGTATATTCCAACAATGGTGGCTCCAAAATGGCGGACAAGTTTTGTGATTATGGTCTGATTCTATTCAAAATTGGTATGTGGGGGTCTTTGGGGTCGAATATTTTTTTTACAAGCTTTTATTTTTGTTTCACCTGTCCCGGTGTCGGTCTGTCTGTCTGTGATAAAATCTTGCAAGTTAAATTTGACCCACTTTTGAAATATTTATGCTTGAAAGTTGATGGACAATATACTGTGAGATCATAATATTATTTTATTGTCACGTTTCAAAATGACATCTTTGGAAATACGGAGAATTATTCTTGGTATGAAATTGTTGCATGAATTAATTAATAACAATATTGATTGTGCTGTTCTGTTAAACGAAATTAATTTCCTAGTATCTAGAATCGGAGGTCGGCACAATGCCAAGTTTTATTGCGAAGCATCACGAACAAACGTTATGCTACGATCACCTTGAATTTCATGTGCGGTAGCTTCAACAAAATTTGTGAAATTCGTGACATTCATTTTGACTCATTGAGTGCTGTTACATCGTGTATTATTGAGTATATATAATGTTCATGTCTAGACATGTTTTTGGGTAACCTTCCACAGTCTGAAAATGAAAATATAATCAGGAAAATCTATGCAAGTGATGAAAGGGCAAACTAATTAGTTCATCCCGATAAGTTATTGCGTTCACCAAATCATATTTCCTATAGAAAAATGATTCAATTAGTCAATAACTTGCCGTTATCTGAATTTGCCTATCAAATTTTTTTTTTTGAAAATTCAAGAGATACTTTTCTATATAGTTTTTGCTTGACGTTTCGAGGACTATATATGCCCCCGTTCTCAAAATCTTCTAAATCTCCTTCAATTGTTTTAATAATTTGGATTTTTTCTCGCAGTCTTTTTCGATTTTTCAACAGACTGTGGTAGCCCATTTGATTTGGAGCTAGTGACTGCTCCTTTGGAGGGGACGGAGACGACTGAATTCGCTATAGCTCCAGGCGAACAGTAGGAAGGGAAAACATTTTATAGTGGTCTAGTTAAATACTTGATTATCCATCGCGTATATCTGTTTCATTTTGTGCTGGTCCACTGGTTCGGGTAGCGCTCGTTCTAACCCATTGTAAATCCTTCAGTCCGCGATTTCATTACCGGATCTGTATAAAATAACATAATGCTTATAGCAAGTTCTGAAATGTTCAGCTGAATTTCTGACATTGTGTGGAGATACGACTTCAGCTGAATGGTGGAAAAGGCTTATTTTGTCCCAGTAGAAATATTATCATGCATCCGCAATACATTACACTCAAAACGTAATGCATCAGAGATGGTTAATCGTCGTACATAACTTGTACGCAAAGCATATTCATTGAACCAAATAATCTTTCATTCAGCATACTCGTGGACTTTGTGAGGTAATTTGTGTATTTCTGGTATGCCGTTCGTTCGACCTAATGATAATGCATTCGACTTCACTACGTTTATCTGTAACAAATTGTTCCAGGAACGATTAGATGGTCGATTACTCAATTTACTCAATTGGTATTTATAATGAAACTAGAAACGGGCAAGTACGAGTGTGATTTACTCACTTCGAGTAAAGCATCATGGAATATTTCATCGTTAATGCAGACAAAAACTAATGCCTGCGAAACTGGACTGATCCAAATATTTCTACTTCAGCGCTCAGGCTGGGGAAAACACTGGAGAGTGAAGAACCACTTCTAGAAATTCGAAAATTTCGACGTTTTGGCTTTGAATTTGGAGCAATTTTCAAGAAAAAAATCAGAAAATAAGGTACTGAGGCATTAATCAGCCAATTAGTTTTTTCTGAGGCCTCAATCTCCCAACTCTTCTGGGAGAACTGAGGATCCAAGGGTGGTCGTGCAGTATTTGGAGTTGATGAATCGGAAGTGTGGGCGGGGCTTGTTTTGGGGTGAAGCGGGGTTTCCGAGTATTGAGGCAATTTGGACGCTTCTCGACCTCAAGGGTTTCATGAATGCCTATGTAGGTCCTGGGACATCGAAACATGGTATTTCATATCGATCAACATGTGCCTTTTTTTGAATTCGAGTTCGCCTTCATTGAAAATTATGATCAAGGTTTCATTCGATTCGTAATTGCATCGAGAAATTTTCTGATAAAACTTAAGTCCCGCTCGATAAATTGCAAAAGTTATGAACAATTCAGTAATAAAAATCATACCAAATTTTTTTTAAATACAAGCTCTTATTTATACAACTGCACTGAGGAGGAAAAACTAATTTCTTTCATCTTGGATCTAGGTTATCTGTGAGTAACAGATTCAAAATTTTGTCGTGCAATATTACCTATTTTGTACCCGTGGCAAGCTTTCGAATCTGTTACTCACAGAATAACTTAGATCAAAGAATGAAAGGAATATTTTTTTCCTTTTTAGTGCAGTTGTATAAATAGAAGCTTCTTTAATTTTTTTTAATCATTTCTATTCTTAACTTTTTAGTTCTGTTTTTATTAACAACTAATAAAAGCTTGTTTAAAAAAACATCTTTTCGTTTATTTGTTCTTCAGAATTTATGATGTTAAATAACTAGTTAAGTAATTTCTATCTAATTTATTTTTGAATAATCTTTGACCCCAAAAACCCCTAGATACCAATTTTGAATAGAATCGGACTATAATCCCAAAAATTGACCGAAAATTGCTGAAATTTTGTTCTTATTCCTGACAAAAATTTCATAATGCATTGTCACCGGAATTATGCACACCTGCCAAATTTCAAATCAATCGGACGATTGAAAAAAAAGCAGTTTATTTCAAACAGGGGTACCCAGTTACAGGAAATGTTATCACAACAATCTATTAGATATACATACAGTGCTTCTCAAAAGTCCCCTCCACCTCTGTGGAACGATTATACATAAACAAGTGAAATTTGGCAACTGAATATTAAAGGTTGTAAACTTCCCTACTAGTGATGATAGATGACGAAATCGTCAAAGATGACGTCACAAGGCCATTGTGACCAATAATTTTAAATGGAACCCTACGGCAAGCGACACCTCTTTTAAAAGGTATAGAAAAAACCTATTCAATGATACTAATTTTGTTTTGTGTTTATGGCAGTTTTAATGGCTCATTAGTAAACATTAAAATTTAAATTCCATTCAGTATGATATCAATTACAGATTTAAGAATCAGTATCTACTTAAAGAAATTGCTCGAAGTGACCTCCATTTACTTCCTGACAGTAAAATATCCTATTTTTAAACACTTCTCGTACTTTTGCAAATGTGTCTGCGGAAACAGCCTCACATTCTGCAACAATACGTTATTTTAAAACGTCAATATTGTCAGGTTCAGTGGCGTGAACCTACGATTTAAGGTACCCCCCACAGAAAAAAATCCAAAGGTGTGAGGTCCGGTGATCGAGCTGGCCATTCCATTGAACCTCGTCGTCCAATCCATCTACCACGATACTCCTCATTCAAATACCGTCTTACTGCACCGTAATAGTGTGGAGGAGCACCATCCTGTTGGAATGTTATTTCAAAATTGCCGAATTCATCTGGATTATCTTCCAAAATTTCGAGGATTAGCGGTTCTATTGCGTTTTGCAACAGCTCCAGATAAACCTCACCAGTTAAATTAGTATTTAAAAAAAAAGGCTCAACGATGTGGTTTCCCAGGATACCTGCCCAAACATTCACCTTCTGAGGAAATTGGGTATGTGTTTCACGAAACAGGTGAGGATTTGCGTCACTCCAATACCTCACATTCTGTGTATTTACATTTCCATTTAGATAGAAAGTACTTTCGTCACTAAAACAAATTGTTTTGACATATTCTGGCTGGTGGTCAATTTTAGTTTCCATATTTTCACAAAATTCTAGTCTTTGGTCTGGGTCGTCGTCTGAGAGTTGATGAACCATTTTCAATTTGTATGGATGAAATTTGTTTCTTTTCAACACGTGAGTTGTTGAAGAAGTAGGATCAACTATTACTTCTGCCAGTAAATTTTTTCCTCATCAGAAATTTGTGGTCTGCCAGATCGTTTCGCATCATTAATACTACCTGTTGTTTCAAACTTATAGATAAACAAGTGAAATTTGGAAACTCAATATTAAAGGTTGTAAACTCCCCTACTAGTGATGATAGATGACGAAATCGTCAAAGATGACGTCACAAGGCCATTGTGACCAATCATTTCAAATGGAACCCTACGGCAAGCGACACCTCTTTTAAAAGGTATCGAAAAAACCTATTCAATGATACTAATTTTGTTTGTGTTTATGGCAGTTTTGGCAACTCGCTTTTAAAAAACGCAAAGCTGTGATGAATTAAATCAGTTAATACTGAAATTCCAAATTCAAGCTCCGCCTCTGGATAGTTGTCAAATAAGCTGACGTTTTTGTTAGTCTCCCTAATTAGACGTTTTTGTAATTGTCCAAGTTTTTGTACATTTAATAATTTGTGTATTGTTGATCGAACGTTTAACTGTTTTAGCAGGTTTTGGTACTTTTAATATTTTTGTACATTTCAATAATTTGTTAAACTGTTGTGAGCCGAACGTTTGAGTGCTTCAAGAAGCGAAATGGCACGTGCTTTAGGTGATAAGTAGCGCGATCCTAATTCTTGGTGGAAACTGGACAGAATATTCATGCAGCAGAATGCATTTTTATGTGAGAGGTTTCCGATCGCCCCGTTTCGAGGACTTATTTGGGAAAAATTTTTCCGAAACCCAAAAATAAATTTTTAAAAAGGGGGGGGTCAAAAAGCATTTTTAAAAATTTTTGTTCCCCAAAATTTGGGGTCCTCTCCCCTTCCTTTTTAAAACTAAAAATTTTTTTTTTAAAAGGAAAAATTGACCTGCAAAAAAAGTACCAAAACCTGTAAAACGTTAAACATTCGACCCCAAAAACAAAAAATTTAAGGCCCCAAAAAAAAAGGGGAAAGAAAAAAGTCGGGCCCCGGAGACTAAAAAAAACGATGGGGTTGTTGTTGAACGACCGGGGTTTTTTAGTTTTTAATGTTTTAAAATTACCCGGGGGTTTCTTTTTAAAAAAAGGGGTTTTAAAAAATGCCAAAAACTACAAAAAAGTTCTTAAAATTTTTTTGGCCTTTAAAATGCCGTAAATTTAAATGTTTTTTCCCAAAAAGGGGGAAAAGTAAATTTTTTCTTTTGTCTATCATCACGGGAAGGGAAATTTAAAAAAGTTTTAAATTATTTAAATTTCGCGTTTATCTAAAAAATTTTAAAAAAAGGAAATTTTTAAGATGCGAAAAGGGGAAAACAAATTTCTGATAAAAAAAAAACCCCGGGGAACCCCAAAGTTGACCCCATTTTGGGGCCCCCGGGGGAAAAAAAAATTTATCCCCGAAGGAAGGGGTTTCGGCGACAAAACCCAAAAAAAACCTTTCCCCGTTAAAATCAAAAAACAATTTTTTTTGACAAACCCCAAAGGGGAAAAAAAAATGCAGGGGAAAATAATGTTTTGGGACAAAAAAACTCGTGGTAACCCAATTTCCTGGGGAAAAAAAAAGTTTGGGAATTTAAACCCCTTGAGCCAAATCAAAATTTAAGGGTTTTTTTTGGGGAAACGCAATAAACCGCAATCCTCGGGGTTTTAAAAAAATTTTGAAAATTTTGGAAATAACTTCCCCCTTTTGGGGGGTGAACATGAGGAATTTGGGGGAAAGGGGCGAGGTTCAAAAATGCCAACCCCCACCCTTTTTTGGAAATTTTTTGGGGTTCCCCCGGGGGGCCCCGAAAAAATTTTGGGTTTTTTAAAAAAGGGTTTGTTGCAAAAAAGACGGGCAATTTATTTCAAAAACCCAAGGAAGGGGTTTAAAAAATTTTTTTCTGTAAATAAAATGGTTAAAATTTTTTAAAATGAATCTGATTCTTAAATCTGAAATTTACAAAAATGATTTGGGAATTCTGTTTCAAGGGAAGGGCCCTTTTAAACCCCGGGAAAAATTGGTTTTAAAAGGGTTTTCTATCCCGCAAAAGATTTTAAAAAGCCGTGGGGTTCCTTTAAAAATATTGATTTTAAGGCCTTTTGCATTTTGACGTTTTCATCTACCCTACGGGAATTTTCCCTTTCCCCGGTTTAAAAATTTGCGTTTAGAAAGGGGGAAGGGAAGCCCTTTATCACAATGGGTTTTTTTTTTAAAACTGCTTGGGCCCTTTTTTGAAAAAAATTTTTGGGGGTTTTTTTAAAATTTGGAGGGGTGTTTCCCGGTTTTTAAGGTTTTTGGGGAAAAATTTTTTTTCGGTGGGGAACCCAAACGTTTCCCCTTTAAAGGAAAACTGGGGTTTTTTTTGGGGTCAAAAACCAAAAAAATTAATGAAATTAGCAACGGGGAATTTAAATCAAAAAAATTTGAAAAAAAATAAAAGAAAAATTTTTTTTTTTAAAGGGGTTTTTTTGGGTTTTAAAAAAAGGGGAATAAAAGAAAAGAAATGATTAAAAAAAAAAAAAAAATTTTTTATCAACTGTTTTAAAGGGGGAAAAATATTCCTTTCGTTCTTTGACCCCAAAAATTTTCTGTGGGAAAGGTTGGGGGTTTTGGGGCAAAAAAAAATTTCGCGAAAAAAATTTTGGTCTGAATCCCCGTTTAATAAAAAATTTTTTGGTTTATTTTAAAAATGGGGAAAAAAAAAAATTTGGATGTTTTAAATTCTGGTGTTCTAACGCATTTATCGGGGGAAAAGGGGGCACGAGAAACTTTGGTCGTACAAAACAAAAAAATTTGACAAAATTTTTTTGGAAAGAACTCTTTAAAAAAAAGGAATTTTCGTTTTGAAAAAAAAAAGTTTTTCCCGGGGAAACCCCACATGGGCATTCAGGGAACCCCGGTCGGGCGCCCCAAAAATTTTAACCCCCTTTCCCACTTCTTTAACCTTTTAAATCCCGCGCCCCCGGGATCCCCGTTTCCCCCGAAGGCCCGGGTTGAACCCAAAAAAATTTTGACGATTAATCCCATTTTTTTTTTTAAAAATTTAAAAAATTAAAAAGGCGAGATTTAATTTTTTAGAAGGGTTTCTCTCCGGGCAAAAATATTTGGATGGGCCCGTTTCGGGGGCTTAGTTTTTTTCTGCTTCGATAAAATTTCCTGATCTTTTCGGTGGTAATCACCTCGTGCTGCCTTTCCCCAAAATTTTTATGAATACCAATTGATAAATTTTAATCGAAAAACAAAACTTTCCCCGGGTTTTTCGAAGAAAAACTTTTAAATCAAAGCTTGGGCCCCAACGGCATACCAAAAAGGGAATTTTCAAAGTCCAGGGGCTGAAGAAAATTTTTACGGGTTCAATGAATATGCTGCGTAAAGTTATGCGACGATAACATCTCTGGATGCGGCCGGAAAAGTAAATTTTATTATATTTCTACGGAAAAAAACCTTTTTTCCCATTTGGGGGGGCGTAAAATCCCGCAATTTTAAAAAATTTTCTGAAAATTTTTTTACAATCGGTAAAAGCGGACTTTTAAAAAAGGGAAACCCCAACCATGGCAAAAAAAGAACAAAAGGGGGGATAAAAAATTTCGAACCCTATAAAAATTTTTTCCTTCCCCTGTTCGCCTGGGCTATTAAAATTTTCCTCCCCCCAAACGGCAAACCCCCCAAAAGGGTTAAACCCCCGAACCTTTCAAAAAACCGGAAGGGACGGTATCTTTCGCCTCGCAAAATGGCCGGATAATGGGGCCCGCTTTTTGGTACTTTTAACTTTTGGTTTTTCCCTGCAATTTTATGACGTTTTTAAGGGGTTTTTCGCGTATTAGGCGGGCGAAGGTTCTGCATGGGGTTAAGGGTCCCGAGACCTTTTCGGGGGGCCTTTTCCCCCGCACTAGCGACTGTGTGGCAGAAGATCTTCGAATGTCAGGGGCGTCGCCGTAGTGTTTTCAAGAAATTTGGTCAACTCCAAACGCTGCGGGAGCAGAATCCAGAAGTTGGTGGGGTGCTACAGTTGAAGAAAGGCCAGAGAAACATCTACTACCTAGTTACCAAGAGGCATTCCCAAGATAAACCGTCCTTGAAGACGTCTGGAAGAGTCTCCCAAACTAAGAGATACTATGGTGGACCGAATCTGGTGGATCTAGCAATTCCAAAATTGTCCTGTGGTATTGATGGGTTGGACTGGAGAGTCATAAGAAGTATGCTGGAGGCGATATTCAGATCCAGCGGCGTCAAGATTTTGGTTTGCTGTAACCCTCTTCCACGACCGGTCATGAAGACCGTGGAGTGTTACTTCCATCGAACTCCACGGTGCAACTATGGGGAGTCATGCAGATATCGTCACACTCCAAGGATGACAGTTCGGGACAAAATGTCTTTAAGAAGGGGGCAATGTAACGAACCTAGGCCGGACCTGTCGCCTCACGCGTTGCCATCGACAGCGATGATGTCATCCCCGGAGATATTCGCGAACAATCCAGTCACACCGCCGCAGATAACAACGGTCGATATTGGAAATAACTGGAACATGCTGGGCACCAACCGCCAGAATTGGAAAGATCGGGAATTCTGTAACGGAGATAAATAGGCAGCCCTCAAGATGGCACGGACAGTCTGAACGAGCCCATACGATCGAGCTATACAGTGGCATAATATAAATTAAGTTGTAGATTTAAGTGTGAAATAAATTATTAAAACCAAAAAAATGTTATCTTTAGATTAAACTCGTAATCAATAGAGAATCAGAGTATTTTTTGCACTAGTGCAAAAAAGTTAAACTTTTGGCACTGTAGAAGGTGCAGAAAGTGGTATGTGCCGAAGGTGATACTTTCCCGCACGCAACTGCCGTCTCGAACGACGCGGAGCGGAGTTCGGACAAGCAGTCAAGTGCAGGAAAGACACTTTACGCGTGAGTTGGAAACATTATTTTTTCTACGACCGCATACATATTTTAAAAGCATAATAAAAATATATATTTTATTTCAACAAACAAAACTTCAAATGAAAATCTACTAATTTTAATGAATACTAATGTTAAGAATACGCTTTGTTGCATCATTAAAATGAGTTCCGGTCCAGCGGAGTTAGTTAATGGTAACTGGCTGTTCAGAGTAACACTCAAAGTGCATGAAGATGACGACGATGGAGACGGCATCGGTTGCAAGTTGTAAGTACATGAAATAATTTTATTTGAGATGGTAATCTTCAGCAACAGCAGTTGACTTTCAGCCTCCAAGACGTTTTATGTAATCCCTCCACCTGAATCTACTAGAACTATTGCCGAGGAATGTCTGAAACTGTGATCTGTGTAACGTTCTGAGTTAGGTAGGCGTAAATCAAAGAGAGTAAACATTATCTGAGTAGGTGAGTCTATTCCCCATAAGACAATGGTGACACTAATAGAAATAGATGAAAGATCATTTGTGAGTCATAGTGACGTATATGGTAATGTCATGGCCACCATTATCTCTGGTCAGTGGCGGACTAGCGCACTTCGTACTCTAGTATCTGAGATTTACATGCTCTTGAATGTATATTGGACCACTCTGTATGTTACGTGGGCCACCTGTACTCATGTCCAAGTACGTCACTATGATGCGTTAATGATACAAGATTCTGATTGGCTAGAGCTTATTAGTACCTCCTATTCAGATAATGTTTACTCTCTTTGGGCGTAAATAGGTAGCGATCTCTGCCGGCATCTTACCATTTGTCACTTTGACGACGCTTCGACTCAAAACTTTGACGTCTTGATGACATTCCTTGATTGTCATAACAAATCTCACAATGAATAAAAAATGAAGGAACAAGAAAAAAAGTCTAGGTTAGATTAAATCTTGAAACCTAGATGGTAAGAATAGTAATAAAAAGGGTAAAATCAATTAAATGTATAGAGAAGATAATAACGTTGAATTTGACACTAGTGCGGGAAAGTGATTTTTCCCGCACTAGTGCGGGAAAGTGACACTTTCAAACCTAAAATGCGTGAGGGAAAGTGGGTAAAAACGCACGGTCGTAGAAAAAATAATTTATGTTGTACCTATAGGCTCCTTTTATATGAACTTTGTTCGTGCATGTAGATTGGATGCCATTTGACAACTAGTAATCTTCCGTCGACACTTTTCCTTTTTTGCATGTGTTCATGAAAATAGCGGAAAAATTACGCTCATACCGCAATGAGTGGACATTGTTCCACATGGACAAGCGATCGAAATTTTCTCTTTATATTTTTTTACATATCCAAAATGTATCCAAAATTGGTATAAAGGGTTTTTTTGGGGATGAGTATCATTCATTCTTGAAAAAAAACTGTGAAGGAGATTGATATTCGGACAAGAATTTATTGGAATAACAAAAAAATTAATATAACTTAGAAGACAATATTTCTTCATAAAAAAAAATATTCTGCACAAATAAAGTTTAGGATAAACCTTACATTTTGAGCTAATAGTGAATAGTTCATAAGGTAAAAACAATAAATCAGCAACGATCAGTTTCAAATTATGCTGAATACATCATACAAACAGAAACTTTAGTATTTGCCTGAAAACATATTTTTTAACCCACCCAGAAAAGCTTAACTCTTTAAATTCAATATTCAGTTGATGACGTATAAAACACAGTGCTTTCTGCGGTTGTAATCGTTGTGCTTTCTGAGGACACAGTGCTTCCTGTGGATGTGGTCACAGTGTTTTCTTTGGAGCAAATAGGCTCAGCTACTTTAATACAGTCATCGTAAGTTCTAAAGTTGTTCCTTGAAGGGTTGCATCCACCATAAATAGATTCGACACACGTTCCATTGTCCACACTCCATTTCCACCTTTTTATAGACGCCTTACATGCAATTGAGCTTCCTTGTGTAGACTTGGAACAATCTACAAAAAATTATAACCGTGAAATCCAAATGTATATAGCGTGACATAGATATACAGGGTGAGTCGGAAGTACTTTGACAAACTTCGGGAGGTGATTCCTCACAAAATTCTAATATAAATTGTCCAAATGAATATATGTCCGGAAACGCTTCGTTTCCAGGATACAGGGTGTTAAAGTATTATTTTTATTTTAGTTTTTTTTAATAACTTTCGAAATACTGACCTCAATTGAACGAAAATTCGTATTGAGAGATTTTTTGAGGTGTCAAATTCGAACCTGATGTTATCATTTCTCTTACCCGTAGGGGGCGCCACGTACACGTATTTTTCTTCTTTGAAGATTCATAACTTTTTTAGCGTACTTCTAGCACATTTTTCAGTAAAAAAATCAATTCCTCTATCATATCTACGTAAAAAAGCTAGTCCTGTTAAAAGTCGCTATAAGCAACCGTTTTCTAGAAATTTCAAGTCGATTATTTGATAATCGATGCGTGTTGAAGTTATTACCATTATTTTTCATTTTTCACAAGAATGCTTAGGAAATGAATTTGACGTTTATGTAAGTAGTTTTGGTGATTAACATATTATGTGATAGTTAAACGTTTTGTTTTGTTGAAGTTTCTGTAAGTTTTTAAACACTAATTTTGAAGAAATGGATTATTTAAACAATAATGCTCATGTAGCCGATATGCATGTCGTTTATGGCCTTGCAGATGGCAATGCGCGCGAAGCAAGACGTATTTACCAGAAGCGATTTCCTTATCGAGTACAGCTTACCAGTCTCCACCGTCGTTTGGCAGAAACAGGTGGCTTTAAGAGGGCAGCTGATATTATTGGAAGACCACGAGCAGTCCGAACCCCAGAATTGGAAGAAGCTGTTTAGCACGCTCTCGAGGAGAATCCAGAAACAAGTACAATAATAATTGCTGAAGCTCTCAATTCTACTCAGTCCACAGTTTGGAGAATTATCCACGACCAACTATCTTATCCATACCATAATCAGAGGGTACAAGCTCTTTTGCTACGAGACTTTCTTCATTGCATTACTATGTGTCAGTGGTTTTTGAGAAAATTGGCTAGAAATCCCCAATTTTTAAGATATGTACTCTTCACGGACGAGGCAAACTTCTCCCGAAATGCTATCACAAACTTAGTGAAAGCATTATCAGTATCAATTTTCTGTAAATGTATGGGCGGCAATAATTGATAATTACTTGATAGGTCCTTTCTTTCTTCCGTTGCGACTGAATGGCGCAACTTACAGAGACTTTTTGGAAAATGAATTGCCGGGACTACTTCAGAATGTACCATTAGAAATGTTAGCTGATGGGTCCCCTTGTTGCTGGTGATGTCATCTATTGGAAATATGATTTGATTTGGATTGGAGGTGAGTGCCTCTTTGGTCGAATATTTTCCAGTCAGTTTCTTGATTTGGATTTGAGGTTGAAATTGTTGTTACATTTGTTATCTGCTTATTTGCGTCGATTTTAGATTATGATTATTTTTTTCTTCCTCGGGCAACCATCACTTTTTGTTTTCCCGATCTGAATTTCACATTTTGCACACGTTCTTGAAACACATTTTCTAATTCTAATATATGATACAATTTTATCTACAATTTCTATATCTACATCTAACATTATCTATACAATACTGTTCAAAATTCATTTTTACCCATTTTCTGTTCTCAAATCTTTATTTTGGTGTTTCCAAATTTCCAATGGAAAATAGTTTGACATGTCCCTGTCATGTTCCATTAGCATACAGTATGTTCTTGCTTGTAGATAATCTTTGTCTATTTGAATTCTTAAGTTTTATTTGTGGATTTTGATTTTTATACTTTTATAGGTTGTGCAAGTTAAATGGATTGTTGGAAACATTCTGATGATAATAGAAAAGGTCCACTGCTAGAATCTAGGATCATCTGCGTTGACTATAAGATGGCCAAAGCTTTCAGAAATGCAAAGTACACAGAATAATTGCCAAAATCAACCAAAAATTAAAAATAAAATCTAAATTTTTTTCATCCATGTTTTGCTATTGCTATTTTTGCATCAAACGAAGGCATTCAATAACATTTGAAAAAATTGTATAGAATATTTGTTTATAAATTGGTATAAATTTATTAGTTTCATATAAAATAAAAAATTATCCTTTTTGTATAAAATTATTTTTCAAAAAAAAATTTTTATTCTTATTGTTTATAATCGTTTTATTATATTTCCATTATTTAAATAATTAGTAAAGATTTTTTTTCTCCAGAACTCTTAATTGGCATTTCTCAATAACGAAAATGAAAAAAAATATTTTTTTTATTGTTTATTAAGTTAACAATTTGTTATAACAAATTCCTTTTTTTTGTTATTCTATTGAGAAATGCCAATTATGATTGAAATAAAATTGTTAACTAATCATTGAAATTATGAAAATATAAAAAAACGGGTTATAAACAATAAGAAAAATATAGTTTTTAAAAAATCATTATATTATCTAGACAACAAAATGGCAAAAACATATATTTTTAAAATATTAATTTTTTTTTTTGCATAATGTTTTATTAAGGTAAAGATGAGTTTAAAATAAATAATGTAAATAAGTAAAATGTTCTATTTAAAACTGTGATTTGGTGTCTTCTTGATCATAGAAGAGGACGTATGCTTCTCCACTCACGATATATTTTGGTGATAGCGGTGATACTCTCGAGTCATTGTACTCGTGCCAAGTGCCTGCATAAGGGTGCCTACAGTAAGCCGTGTAGTGTCCGTTAAAAGTTGTTCCACTATGGTTGGATACAGCATACAAGTTGTAGCGACACGGAGCTGCGTTATCTACTACATAAATATTCATATCTAATCCATCGAGAGGAAAGTCAATGAAAACATTTAGTTTTTCTCTGAATCTCTCCATCTGCGAAAATCTTTTCAAGTGAATTACTAACATTCTGGGGAATTTAAGTATAGATAATGACTTCGTGCATTTTCTCCTTTCCTTGCATTTAGAACAAGTGGGTTTTTGGTCATCATCCAAAATTTCTTCCCTAGTAAACAAGTCTAAACATTGCGACAGTCTGAGTTTGCCAGTACTCTCTGGAATAGGGAGTGAAAGGTCCCAGAATGGGTCAAAAGTGACAGAACAATGGCCACAGAAAGTACATTTCAACGATGATTTCAGTTGACCAACAAAGTTATCGACAATTTTCGAGTTGTCCATTCTGAGATATCTTGACCAAGACTCTTTTGCCTTTTCATTATCGCTCAAATTTTCATCGATTTCTATGAACATAGGTTTAGGCCTTTCTCTTACTCTGTTTACATCTTCATGAAGACCTTTCAATAAATATCTGAAAAATTCCTTGGCATCCTGTTGAGCGTTACCCATAAAACGAGGTGCAAATCTTTGTATCAGGCTTTTAAAAGAAACAGTGTTAACCACCACATCAGACGAATCTTTGACCAAGTTTTTTCCTTTTAATTTTAAAGCACCCTTCATACTTGATATGCTTGTGTTGATATCTTTCAAATGTTCGTCTTTTCTCAGATACTCGAGCAACCATCTGGTATTCGATAAACATTGTATTGCGCTATTCATAAAGCAGGTATTGCCAATGTCTTTCAAACCATTAAGACCAAGAGTTTTGGAGCTTCAAACACAAGTGGTTTGATGGAATCATAACTGAGGGAGATGCGCTCACCGCTATTGCTATCTTCAAAGGAACAGTCTCTTATGCAATGATTTTCTCTATCATTGGAGCGCCGCAATAAGGAACTCGATTGGAGGCTGCTTGAAATCGAGTTGGATAAAGATATGGTAGATCGCGTTATTTTTTTGGAAGTGGTTGAATCCAAATTATACTTTTCAGGTATTTGGCTCCGAATAATATACTTATGGATACTACTTGACATATTTATTCTTTGTGGACGAATAAATATATCATCCAAACGTTGAGTAGCAGGAATAGAACCCAGAATTGACGTTGCGTTTCCTCTTTGGATGGCGATACTGATATGTTGTATCGAAAAAGTCCTTGCTCTTCGATCATCTGTTTTATTGATCAATTTTTGTCCAATATGATAAATTAATTCGGTGGCATAACTACCAAATGAACCGAAGGTTTCAATTGCTACCGGATAAAAAATATATTGATCTTTTAAAGTAGAATATTTTTTCAATTTGGACTTTTCAGCAGAATCTGCAGCCCCACCAGCATGTTGAATCAATATGTGATGCTGCAACGGTATCTACGCAGGTGAAGTCCCAGACTAAAGGTTTTCCATGACTCCATGGGATGAGATACATCCCATCTGGACGCTTACCATCATCACGAATGATTCCCAAAGGTTCTAAGACAGCAGGAATATCAGCAGTTGATAAAGCTCGCTTGATTAAGTCATTTACTGTTGAATGACGAGACGAACGCCCGGAACTGAATCTACAACTCAATCCATGCGTCCCTTTTTCGTTGACGATAAATCCACATCTGCATTTATGACTCACACAAATAGAACAGCCCAAACGTAAACCCACAGAAATCCTGAAAGATTCATCATCTAATAGAGTTCCAAGGAATGCAACTGGAAGAGCGTTGAGCCAAGCTCCAGATTCTTTCGTACTAACTGCCTTCAGTCGAGCCTTTTCAAGAGGAGAATTAACAGCCGAGTCAAGGAGTTGTTTAGATGACAATTGGATGAGAGAAAGATCCCAGGATTTTTGGGAAATTTTATTATCAGGTGCAGAGGTTCCAGTTTCAGAACACCATACAGATTCACACTCTATATAGTAAACATCGGACACACTGGAAAAATAATCAGGTACAATTTGGTCAACTAGATGTTGAATGCTGTTCAACGAAGAAAGAAAAGCTGGTAAAGCAAGTGAAGATGCTTGTCGTATACCCAGACCACCCTTATTTACGGGAAGTGTTGCTTGAAGCCACGTGGAAAGGCTGAAATTATTATTAGTAATCTGCTCCAAAATCATACGGAGTGTTGAGTCGAAGAGATCAAGTTCATTTTGACAGCGCCAAGTCGGGCAACATCTCAATGTATATATCAATTTGGGTATACCTAGACAGTTCTTCAGAAGAAAATACCCAATATGCTTTGGAATGGAATCCATGCGGGATGCCATCAAATTCAAAGATTTAGTCTTTTGGTTCAGGGATTGTGCCAAAGATTCTTCTGACATGGGTGCACCAAGGAGGGTCCAGTTGGTTTCATTCATAATTTTCATACCAGGAGCAAAACTGTAAAATTTCCCTGGTATGTCATCTTTCAGGTCGTCCAAGAAATATAGTTCGCATTTTACAAAATTCAAATTAAGACCAATTTTTTCTGATGTTGAAATTATTTTCTTGAACTGTTCTAAAATCACATCAGATTTACCACCTATGGAGCCATCATCAAGATACCAACAGTTGAAATCAGCCTTGATTGATTTGATTAAATTATCAATGCATAAACAGAAGAGTGCTGGGCCCAAAGGGTCTCCTTGCTGGACACCTCTTTCTGACAAAATAGTGTTATTTCCAAAATTTAAAAAGGTATGTTTCTTATAACATTGGCTTATGAAAGGTTATAGATTCGGAATCTTGTCTTCTACTCTTTCTAAAAGGATATTTCTATGAATCATATTGAAAGCATTCTGAAAATCTATTTTCAGGAATACTGTGGAGGCAGGATCTGGATGTTGATTTAAAAATCGACGAGCAGCGTGAGCAACGGCTTCACATCCTCCTGGGGTTCCAAACCGAATTGAATAGGGCGAAATAATTCACCTAAAGTTTCTTTTATCTTCGAACAAGCTAGTTTTGCCACAAGCCGTCTAAAAATCATGCCGACGGCAATAGGTCTAATGCCACCATCTTTTTTTTTAAGAGCAACCAATGAGGCTCCGTAAAGTATGGGAATCACATCCTGTATGACTTTTCCAGTGAGTAAGAAGTTGCAGAACGAAGTCAAAGAACTCAAAAGTTTTTCGCCCATGGATCCAGAACTTTTGGAAAGCAAATCTTGAAGGTGCGATGGCCTCAACGAATCAAGTCCACCAGAAGATCCAGTACGGAAAGATTTCACTGCTTTTGAAACTTCAATTTCATTGACTTGTAATGGAATAAAGTTTTCACTCCCTGTATATTCAACTTCTGAATCAGTTGGATGTTTCAAACGTAATTCAGATAGAGTATGACTGTCAAAAGTTGCGATAGTGTCAGATGACGACAAGATTCGAACAGCAGATATGAGATCCCCATCAGAGACTTTATTGATCACACACTTAGCAAGGTTCGTGGTTGGTGGTAATGACTGAATATCTTTAGATATATATTGTGGAATATTATTGTTTCTTATATTACTTTTATGATCGACGTTAGAGATTCTTTACGATTTTTATTGGATGTTGGAAGATAGAAAGACTTATATGCGAAAAAAACAGATTTTCCCAGGCTTCTAAGGAGTTATACTCAACACAGTTGTCAATTGCTCTGCACAATGCTTCAGCAGCGCTCACTCTTGCTGATTTTGGAATTCTTCTTATAATATGGGAGTTCAACTTTTGGAACGACAAACGGGAATTTAGGCTGTCAGAGAAAGATTCATTTTTAGAAAAAGAACCTTCATTCCAAGTCAAAGATCCATCACACATTTGCGAAGCCAAGCCTTCATCATAAGAGCGGTGCATCCTTTTTGTATGAATATTCAACCTCTTCTATTCTTGAATCTCCTTCCACATATTCCACACTGGAACTCCAGAGCTTCCGAATCAATTGCCGCCCTCACATCCGACATCATTCGTTTTGTGGAAAATATAATTATAAACACCAATGGAACAGGTTGAGATAAAAACCAAATATAAAAACTAAATTAGGTGAATCATAAAATGATCTTGACATTGACCATGACATTTAGTAGTTATTAAATGCCTTCGTTTGATGCATAAACAGCAATATCAAAACATATAAATAAAATAAAATATTTTTTTATTTTTGTTTTTTGTTGAATAAAAAAAAATAAAAAAAATAAATAACTTCTAAAAACTTTTATAGAATTCTCAAACACTTTTTCCAAAAAATAAGGACTAATTAACAAATGCCTAACTTGTTGTTTAAATGAACCTATTTTGTTTCCAACGCGACCTTATTGTTTTAAGTGTTAAAAACACACCCTACTCTATTCAAATTTTCAAATTGATATTTAATACTATAAAAAAATATTGGATGCCATAACGGTCGCGCGGAACCCTATTTTCAGCGTTAAATTAAAATTATAAATAATGGAGATAGAGTTCGGGGAGTATGAACTTTTTTATTGTAAATTGCCTTTCACTCAAGAATCTTTATCTCGATTATCGCTATCGCTTATAGTTTTTGAGTTATTCTCAAATAAAAACTTTTTAACAAAAAATTAAACCGACGAAAAAATCAACAGAAAAGCAAAAAATAAAATAAACCTTTCTAGTCTTAATTAAAATTGAGCTTCCTAAACCAATGTAAGTAACTAATTTTGAGTCGGCGCAAAACAAACAATTATCGAAGATCATTATATTACTTTGAGGAAATGATCAAAATGCCGCTGTGCATCTCGCTGCCATCATTTTACGCTTTACCTAATTCAATTGCTAGTTTGTTTGGCGCCGACTCGAAATTAGTTACTCACATTAGTTTAGGAGCTCAATTCTCATTAAGACTAAGGAGGTTTTTTTTTTCTTTCCAGTTGATTTTTTCGTCGTTTTAATTTTTTGTAAAAAAGTTTTTATTTTTCAATTTTTTGTGGCTGAAATCTACTAATTACTACCAACTTAATTTTTGATTACTTCCAAAATACTTACTTACCTAGCTTACTTCAACTATTTACTGGTAAATAATATGATTATCTACTTTAACTATTTATTGTTATATAATATAATTTTTTTTGAAAGTTATGGTAAGTTGATTTCCACTTTGTATATGATTCTATCCTTTCATAGAATGTAATTATTGTGACGGATGTAAGAGGATCTGTCAATGTCAACTACATATGTGTGCCAATGTTCACAAGTGAAGAACCAATCATCCACTATTTTCCTACCCTTAGGGGTGGATCATCCCATTCTAAATTGAAATATGATCAACTATGAGGTATAACCTATCTAATAGAAAAATAATCATCGAAATCGGAAAACCAACTACAAAGTTATACCTGATAGAATCGGTTAACGGACCAAAATTCAGAGGGTGAACGATCGATATCCTCCATTTTGCTACCCTTAGGGATGGATTTTTTTCTTCAAATTCCAATGGGGTAAGGGTCAAGAAAATGAGATCAACCACTATCTTCACATAATTTTCACAGGCGCTTTAGAAGACGATAAAAACAGTATAGCAATCGAAAATTTAGCGCGGAAAAGATAATTTTAGGAGATATGGGCCCCCGAAGGTCCATAAAGAGAGGTTATGGAAGATCACTTTCGGAAACTGCAAACTGATTTAAAGAATAGCTTTTTACACTTAACTATTAACTGTTTACTAATTCAATATTCAAGTAATATTAAACTCACTTAATGTTCGATAAAGTACGATTACATTTCATTTAATTTTCGCAGATGAAATGTTAAAAATAAAATATTGGTGTAAGCATTGTTCTTTGATCTTGGCGTTTCATGGACATGCCACTTTGCCAACTTTTCAAGTAAATTGGGTCAATCCGAATTTTTGCAAAATGTTTTGGAAATTTTCACGAAATGAACAGAAAATTATCACAGGTGCTTCAAAACTCGATAAAAACACTAAAGCAATCGGAATTTCAACGCAAAAAATATAATCTGGAAATTATGGCCTTTTGAAGTTAAAAAAAAGTGTGGTATCGCTTCTTCAATATTAGAATGTGTAGATGGGTTCCAACTTGTCCTTCTGTTAGTTAGCATCATATTTGCGTATACGTTCGCCCATTATTTATTTTTCGCAAAATATTCTTGATGTAGATAATGAAATTAGCTGGGAGGTTATACGATCCCCGAAAACAAGCCGACGATTTCAACCATATAAAGATGAACATAGTGAATTGGAAGAAGATTATTAAATCACTTTACTTTGAAAAAAAAAGGCCCTTTTCAGGGCCACTAATATTTTTCTAAAGAATTCATACTACCAACGAAATGAAACGTCGCTTCGTATGGTTAATTGGCTTGCATTCAACTTGGATAGCAATGTTAGCCAAGTTAGGTTAGGTTGTGTTCCTTCTTTTTAAGTAACTAATTGGTTGGAGCGGGGCGTCGCTTTGTGAGGTTGATTAGCATGCCTTCAAACTGGATAACAAGGTTAGTCAAGTTAGGTTAGGTTGTGTTCCTTCTTTTTACGTAAAAAATTGGTTGGATCGAAATGTTCGCGAGCGGAGCGAAGCGTTGCCTTGTAAGGTAACATTCAACTTGGGTAACAAGGTTAGCTAAGTTAGGGTAGGTTGTGTTCCTTATTTTTACGTAAGAAATTGATTGGATGTTTTCTCGTATGCCTGGCATACGTGAAAACATCCAAGTCAAATGCGTTTCTCAGTAAAATTTACAATTACTTACAACAAAATAATCTGAAGTCACATTATCTAAATATGTTTGGTAACTTCCTTAATGCTTGGTTTTCAAAAGCTATTAGACACTCCCAAGAAGCGTGGTGATATATTATTTGCATTTTGAACTTCTATTGACATATATCCATCAGAACTATCAGATCGTCGTTTCATGCTGTAATAGTTATAATTTATATGCTCAAATATGTATGTCGCGTTGAATTTCAGTACTTTTTTTTCCCCCTGGAGACACGAGATTTGGATAAACAACACAATCACCAACGTTTGATTTTTGACATTCCTTCTGTAGAATTATATAAAAAGTAATCGGAGTTTTTTCATTACTTTATCGAAAATTGAGTGAGTTTATTATTACTAAAACGTTGCAGTTCTTAGTTTAGTGTAAAAAAAATTGTTCATATCAGTTCACAATTTCAAAAAGTGATATCCCACAACCTTTCTTTATGGATCTTCGGGGGCCCGTATCTCCTAATATAATCTTTTCCGCGCAGAATTTTCGATTGCTATACTGTTTTTACCATGTTTTGAACCACCTGTGGAAATTTCGTGAAGATACTGGGTGGTCTTATATTCTTGACTTATTCCTCAAATGGGACCAAATTCGAAGTACACCCTATCCAATGAAAAAAGAATCATCGAAATCGAACTGCTCTGTGAAAAGTTATGCGTGATCATACATAAAAAAAATATACGCGTCGACTAGAGATCCTCGTCCTTTTTTATTTCGTCGGTTAAAAACTGAACCCCTTTTTTTGTTTTTTGTTGATAACAATTTCCAGTTTTGGTCAGCAAAAAAATCAAAAAAATACATTTGTCAGAATTGCATCCCGAATCGAATGAGCTATTGCTCATATTTTTTGGAGACTTGGAACTATTTTTCGCAGGAAACTCACTCCTCGACTAATCTACAGTACGGATAGAGGTAACTATTACCAAATAACGAAAGGGTGCGTATCATTTTCTCAAAGTACAATTAAATCATTTACTGTTTTCCCGCCCGTCAATTCCTGATGGTGTAAGAGTTATTTTATTGTGAAAGTGATTTAATCAAATGCTAAATTCTTACCTGATTCTTGAAATCCAAATCCCAATTCTGTACCGATAGGACTGGTGATTACAGTGTGAAATACGAAAAAAAAAATCAAAATACCACTAGTCTTCCACATTTTGTTGTCTTCTGAAATCTGAAATGTAGTGAAAATCAGAGTAGGTATCACCTATTTATAAGGAAATTCGACCTTCTTTTCATCAAGTTTAATTTAGTTCGCTAACGACTTGTACGAAATATATGAATATTCAGTTGCTTGAATTTAATTTTCAACGTATTATATTTTCCTCAGTTAATTGGCATTCTTATCTTCTAGTACACGTAGAAAATGTTATCTGAAGATGGATAAACCTATTTTATAAAATTGAAGTCAAAATTCATGAGTCTGCGATATTCTATCGATGCTCTCAGCAATATATTGAGTCTTATTGGGGGGGTTTGTGATTCTCGAGCGACCTTTCACAAAACGGTGTAATTTGATTTCTCAAATGAGGATTCAACCTATTATAGTGGATAATATCCTATACTAAATGGAACTCAGCTAACTTTTCCCAAGGAATTCGAATATTTGGGTGTTATAAAAGAAACTTGGAAAATCATAAACGATGAACTTGGTGGAAATAAAGACAAAATGAAAACACCCATTCACCTAAAACAACATTTTGATCACAAAACACTCACGAATGAGGTTCCCGAACTGTTTGCTGAACACTCCTCAAGTGCAGCAGAAATTGCTATACTGAATAACTTTGGGCAAAATATGTCTCTCCCATGTACACTAACTGAAAATGTTCATATTATTAAAGTCTTTAGCTGTCATCCTATCTTCGACTATGTGATAATAAATACCCTGTCAGAAATGAATAATAAAAAATCTTCTACTTTGATGAACTTTCCATAGTCACAATTGAAAATAATCCCTGCCATAATCAAACCATTAATTCATCTCATGAATCAATCTCTTATACAGGGATGTTTTCCAGACATTATGAAAAAAGGATATCCCTGTATATAAAAAAGGCAATATCACCGAAGTTGACAACTATATGCAAATAACCCTGCCCTGCAACATATCCAAATTATTTGAAAAAGTTGTAGCAGTCAGAATAATTGAATATTTGGAAAACAATAACATACTCTGTATATCTCAGCACGGATTCAGAAAAAATAAATCCATCGAAACAGCTTCTTATCACCTACTGAGCTAAATATACAGTGAGATTGATAACAACGAATGTGTCATATCATTGTTCTTCGACCTATCGAAAGCTTCCGATACAGTGTGCTCGGAATTTCTAATCCATAAATTAATAAATCTTGGTTTTCCTAGTGATATTGTAAAATGGATAGAATCTCACATGAGAAATAGAAATATGATCATAGTATGTAATGGGTCATCCTCAGAGCCAAGAAACATCAAACTCGGTGTGCCGCAAGGTTCGGTCCTGGGACTTCTACTATTTTTGCTATATGTAAATGATTCACCACAACATATTGTGGCAGGCCACGTCACAATGTTCGCAGACGATACTATCATAACCAAAATGCAGAGCAACTCGTTAGTAAAGTATTGTTAAACAGTTCAGTATATGGTGTAAAAAATAATGTATTCTGAGCACTTCTGAATCAATTTCTGTGCGATTTAACTTCAGGAAAAATATCCCAGGTAATATTTGCAAAATAGACGAAATCCAAATTTCACAAGAAGTTAAATCCTTGGATACCTACCTAGATTCCAACTTAAACTGGAAAAAACAAGTGGACCATACTTGCGCAAACTTAAACAGAGCATATTATGCTATAAAGCGAATGATAGCAAATTTGGACAAATCTGAAATACTAAGTATTTATTATAAGACTCATATTTAACTTGGATTTTCGAGAAAGCTGTAGCCCCAATTTCATAGGGGAAAAAATATTGACAGCACCTTCAATTTCTATCCTCAAATGTGTTATGTTCGTGAGGAAAAACTCCGGAATATATTCGAAAAATGCATCAGAGCACGAACACAACAAACGAACTGGCGATCTTTTACTTATCCCAAAACACCGGTTGTCACATCACAAATACTCTCCTCACTATTATGCAGTAACTTGTTACAATAAATTACCTGATATAGTCAAACGGGTCAGAAGCGATAAATTATTCCAGAGACAAATTATAACGTTTTTAATAGAGAAATGCTATTACACTCTCCAAGAATACTTGAATGACAATTTGGCAAACATATTTTGAACCGGATGTGCCCGGTACATATACGTTTGAATCTGTAGAAGTCTTATCATGTTTTACAAGACTTTCATTGGGTGTGCTTGTCTAGTTATATATTGTAGTAATTCTAATGTTTACAATTTGTATATTTTTCTACTTATTTATATATATATATATATATATATATATATATATATATATATATATATATTTATTTTACCATTTATAGTAGTTTCAATGTTTAAATTTGTATATTTTTCTAATATATATTGTTATGATGAGTATGATTGCGGTTTATTTCATTTTATTATTTATCTATTTATTTTCACAATCAGACATCATAACAAAAATATTTTTTTTACTATTACTTCTTACTACTATTTTCAAATTTTTTTAGTTAGTTCCCCTTTTGAATTTAATTGAATATGTTCATAAATAAATACCCATATAAATATTTCTAATGCCCGGCTATGTATTTTACCTTTTTCTTTCACCTTATTTTTTTTACCTCAGCTAACTCAATCGGTACGCCTCTGAAATCTCATGAGTCGGTTCTACTGTGGAGCCCTCTAGTAGTGTTTTTGATGTCAGTTTTAGAAAATGGCAAAATTGTTATGATCAAAAATTGAAAATAATGCAGAAATTCATCAAAATAATAATTTCCTTTATTCAGGAAGACTTACTGCTACCTTTTCTGCGATAATTAACTTAAATTAGTGCTTCATAGCAAAATATACATGAAAATGCAGTCTATGTAGGTTATGTAGTCTACATACTAATTTATGAAAGAAACGGTTCTTAAACAGGTTTATTTTCGAAATGCACTGAGTTGTATGACTTTTAATGATTCAAATAATAATACTTGTAATAATAATTTGTTTATTTTACTCTTTAAAAAGTACATGACAGCGGATAATTCCATCAGTACAGTAGCAAGGAAAACGTCATGTGAAGTTGTATCCATACAAAATTTTTCTTATTTCTATATACTAATTGTTCAGACACATTTACTCATATATTTTGTAGGATTTGAAATGAAAAGTTAGAAACATGTAAGGATGCTAGTCAAAAGGTAACAAAACACTTCAAATCCATAAAATAATAGCACCCACACTTAACAGTTAAAATTAGATTTCACAGTAGAGATTGAAAATTCATGGTCAGGTTGAAATTGAAAAATTCTAGTAACCAGAGAGTGGCACAAAAGAGAGGAGAAAACACTTAACCTAAAAATTCCTCGAGGGTGTAGCAATTCTTTTCTATGAGAGCAGCTTTCAGTCTGGATTTGAAAATATTGACATCTGCCGAATTTTTTATCGATTCATCAAGCTTATTGTACAGTTTTGGACCTAGAAAAAGATGGCTTTTTTGGTATATGGTAGTTCGGTGTATATGGGGTATCAATAAATTTTTGGAGCGGGTCTGGTATTGATGATGGGTTGCAGCAGAGTTCTGCCCGTTCTTGTACATATACATGCACAGTTCATATATATAATAATAATAATAATAAAAGGAACTTTATTGAACCGAACAAAAATTCAATTCAATAGGCTATCGACCGAAGTCCTTCTGCCTATATCATATATATATATATATATATATATATATATATATATATATATATATATATATATATATATATATATATATATATATATATATATACCCGCAACATATAGTATTCGTAGCTCTTTAAAAGTGCTTCTGCATGATTGTGGGCCATGATTCTGATAGCATATTTTTGTAACATAAAAACCATCGCTGCAGATGCTCCTGTGCGCCGTAGATGGCAGTGTACTGTTCCATAGTACAGAACCAACAATACCTGTTTACTACAGTGGTTTGACATAAACCTCATTGCGTAGCAATTCCTACGGAGTTTATCGCAAAGTGTTTCTATGTGAGTTTGTAGTCTAGCGTGAGGCTTATCATCTTTGTTGTTGAGCAACTCCTCATTCTCATAAATTCTGAAGTTATCATAAACATTATTCAGTGAGAACTTCATTAATGTTGTTCTCGAAATATTTAGTGTCGCATGGTTTTTATGTGCCCATGTCACTACCCGCTCGTTTTTTCTGCCAGAGCTATAGCATTCTTGTCCTTTATGAGGAAATTGGTGTCATCTGCGTAAGCAACTACATGTATTCCCGTGAGACTTTTCAAGATATTCATCAGGTCATTGGCATATACGAGGAAAAATAGGGGGCCAAGTATTGAGCCTTGAGGAACGCCCTGCTCAATTGTTACTGACTGACTGCCCTGTAGATATGACTTCATCAGTTCCAAGGCAGTACCTCTCACGCCATGTCGTTCCATTTTTTGGAGTAGAACCGTGTGATTTACGTTATCGAAAGCTCTGGAAAAGTCTATGAACAATCCACAGATGTTTAGTTTGCCATCGAGAGCATTTATGACGTGTTCATGGAAGTCATACAGTGCAACGTTTGTTTGAAGGTTGTAGACGATGTGGTAACTTGATTACTATCGTTTCGGACGTCCATCGTCTTAATGTATTTAAAAGGTTTTCACGACGTTTCGAATGCTTGTATCTGCAATCGTCTTCAGGTGAATACTGACAAGTTTAGGTGCTACTTACCAATTTTTATATTACTGTCGGCGCAATGATGCGTGCAATTCCGCCATGTGCAGCGGTGCGTGAATTTTCGCGCGGTGTGGTGGTGCGTGAAGTTTCGCGCCTCTGCAGCCCGCCAGAAAGAGCAATCAGGGGTTTCCATACGTTCTTGATCTCAACGCTTGGTTGACTAAAGGCGTTATTGGCTTCGATGTAGGCGGCCTCTTTGAACTTTCGTTTGAACCAATGCTCCTCTCTATGTAGAACACTTGCGTCGTCCCATAGAACTCGATGGTGCTCAGTCCAGGCGTGGTCAGCGATTCCCGATTTTGATGTTTCTCCACGTTGAGTCCATTTCTTGTGCTCATCCAATCTTACCGATAACGGTCTCTTTGTCTCTCCAATGTAGGAATCTCCGCATTCACATGGAACTTCATAAATGCAATTCTTACTGATTTCATTTTTGTTGTCAGGTTTGGTCTTGGTCAGGAAACTCCGTAAAGTACTGCCGGATTGGAAGCAGCTCTTGATGTTGAACTTGTTTCCGATCCGTCTGATCTTCTCGGAGACACCTCTGATGTACGGAAGGCAGATCACTGTGCTTTGTTGTTGCTCTTCAGATGTCTTCGTTCTCCGGAGTTGTTTCAATACTTCTTCTAGGAGTTTCTTGGGATATCCATTCCGGTGGAGGTCCTCTCTGATGTGGTTTAATTCGGCATCCAGTGACTCCACGTCGTTGCATAGGTGCGTCGCTCTCTCCGCCAATGTTCTCACGATCCCTCTCTTCGTCGAACTCGGATGGTTGGAGCTGTAACTGAGGTACTGCCCCGTGTGTGTCTTCTTTCTGTAGACGGAGGTGCGAATTTCGTTGCCTATTCTCTCAACGTTCACATCGAGGAAGGGTAAGGTACTGTTGGTTTCCATCTCCATCGTGAACTTGATCGAATCCCTGATTCTGTTGATCCCTGAGAAGAAATCCTGGAGATGTTCGTCTCCGTGATTCCATACAATGAAGGTGTCATCCACGTACCTCAACCACAGCTTTGGTTTGTATTCTGCCTCCCGTATAGCCAATTCCTCGAACCACTCCATGTATATGTTGGCGATGATTGGAGAAAGGGAAGATCCCATCGGGAGTCCGTCGACTTGAGAGAAGAATCGGTCCTTTTCCTGGAAATATGAGTTCTGTAGGCAGCACTGCAGTAATTCCAATATTGCGTGGGTAGGAAGGTCAGTCCTCTCGTGCAGCTGGTCATCCTCTTCGAGTTTCCTTTTGATGATCCTGAGAGATTCCTCTATAGGGACATTGGTGTAAAGGCTCTCACGTCGAAGCTGATGAAACGATCTTCTGGTCCAAGTTCAACATCTGTGATGGTGTCAACGAAGTGCTTGGAATTCTTGACGTATGAACTGCTATTTCCTTGTAAGGGTTGTAGTATCGGTAGGAGGTATTTCGATAACTTGTAGGTTGGTGAGTTCCGTGAGCTGGTGATCGGTCTGAGTGGCATGTCTGGTTTGTGGATTTTCGGAAGCCCGTAGAGATGCGGTGGTTTGCTGTAGTGTGGCGTTAGATGTGATCGTTCGTTGTCTGGAATGAAGTGTTTGAATTTCCTCAGAGTGTTGTAGATCTTCCTTTCTATAGTGGGTGTCGGATCCTTCTTCAAGAGTTTATAGTTCCCTGTGTGGAGTAACGACTCTATCGTGTCATCATATGTTGTGGTGTCCATGATAACTGTGGCGTTTCCTTTATCGGCTGGAAGAATCTTTATGGATGAATCCTTTTGTAGAATTTTCAGGGCCCTCTGTTCCCCTGCAGTGATGTTACTCCGGAGATTCCTCTCCTTCTCGAGTGTCTCTCTCACTTTCCATCTAAACTCTTCTGCCTGGATGGGATTCATTCTGCTGCTGGTTGATTCTACAGAGCTTATAATGTCCAGGATAGGTATTGTTTTAGGTGCAACTGCAAAGTTCAATCCCTTTTCCAGCAGGGACTCCTCTACTCCTGTAAGTGGTTTAGTTGAGATATTAATAATGGTTTTCTTACCTTTGCTGCTGGTTTGTGGAGACCGTGTTTTTTCTGCTATTCGATTCCATTTCTTCTGATGCCTCCTCTCTTGTTCCTGGCGGATTCCCGCGCATCTATTCTCAATCTTCGCAAATATGGGTTGATTGTCCTCCTCTAAGGTGTATTCTCTGATTTCTTGGAATCTAGCAGTGGCATCCTGTAGCAGCATCTCTTTCTTCCAACGGTGACCTGCGACCTGATTAGTGCGTGACTGGCCCGCTCCATGATGCGTTGTGCTCGTTCCCCGGGAATAGGTGACTTTACCTGGAAACCGTCTGGGATGATGTTGTTGTCTCTGGCTCTTCGTAGGAACTGGATGTGAGTTTCCTCCTTGGTGAGCTTCATCATTGTCCTTTCGTAGCCTCTGAACTTGTCGCTGATGCCGGGTCCGTACCGGGTTTCCAACATTTGTTTGAAGGTTGTAGACGATGTGGTAACTTGATTACTATCGTTTCGGACGTCCATCGTCTTAATGTATTTAAAAGGTTTTCACGACGTTTCGAATGCTTGTATCTGCAACGACGTGGAATCACTGGATGCCGAATTAAACCACATCAGAGAGGACCTCCACCGGAATGGATATCCCAAGAAACTCCTAGAAGAAGTATTGAAACAACTCCGGAGAACGAAGACATCTGAAGAGCAACAACAAAGCACAGTGATCTGCCTTCCGTACATCAGAGGTGTCTCCGAGAAGATCAGACGGATCGGAAACAAGTTCAACATCAAGAGCTGCTTCCAATCCGGCAGTACTTTACGGAGTTTCCTGACCAAGACCAAACCTGACAACAAAAATGAAATCAGTAAGAATTACATTTATGAAGTTCCATGTGAATGCGGAGATTCCTACATTGGAGAGACAAAGAGACCGTTATCGGTAAGATTGGATGAGCACAAGAAATGGACTCAACGTGGAGAAACATCAAAATCGGGAATCGCTGACCACGCCTGGACTGAGCACCATCGAGTTCTATGGGACGACGCAAGTGTTCTACATAGAGAGGAGCATTGGTTCAAACGAAAGTTCAAAGAGGCCGCCTACATCGAAGCCAATAACGCCTTTAGTCAACCAAGCGTTGAGATCAAGAACGTATGGAAACCCCTGATTGCTCTTTCTGGCGGGCTGCAGAGGCGCGAAACTTCACGCACCACCACACCGCGCGAAAATTCACGCACCGCTGCACATGGCGGAATTGCACGCATCATTGCGCCGACAGTAATATAAAAATTGGTAAGTAGCACCTAAACTTGTCAGTATTCACCTGAAGACGATTGCAGATACAAGCATTCGAAACGTCGTGAAAACCTTTTAAATACATTAAGACGATGGACGTCTGAAACGATAGTAATCAAATCATACAGTGCAGTTTCAGTACTTTTGTTCTGCGAGAAACCATGCTGGTTTGGAGATAGCAGTTCATCAGCAGAAAAAAAAGGATATCAACTGCTTCTTGATATTCAATTCGAAATTTTTTTAAAAGTTCGGAAATAAACTTATTCCTCGGTAGTTCTCGTACAGATTAGAATCTCCTTTTTTTTAAATTGGTGTAACGAGTGCAGCTTTTAATTTTTCAGGAAAAATTCCACATTCCAGCGATAGATTCATGATGTATGTCAAGGGTTCACATAGTTGAAAAACACATTTTTCAAAATATCATTTGAGATTTCGTCATGACCACATGCGTTGGAATTCTTCAGAGTTCTTGCAAGGTCTAGAACGTCATATAGGGTGCAGAAAAATAAAGTTTTGGCAGATTTTTATGTTATTTTCCAAAAAACTCATATCAATAACTTCTTGCTTGACAGCATCAGAAACATTTTTGTTGAAGTTGTTAGCCATGTCAATTTCAGGGACACTTTCACCACCTTCATTAATTATAATATTATCGGGATTTTTTACTTTTTGCTGAATTTGATTGAGAGTTTGCCACCTTGTTTTTGATTTATTTTTCGAGTTGGCTATTCTATAGTTTTAACTGTCTTTGAGTTTTTCTCATGGATTAGAACGAGCGGTACTCGAACCAGTGGACCAGCACAAAATATAACAGATATACGCGATGGATAATCAAGTATTCAACTGGACCACTACAAAATGTTTCCCCTTCCAACTGTTCGCCTGGAGCGATAGCGTATTCAGTCCCCTCCGTCCCCTCCAAAGGGGCAGTCACTAGCCACAAATCAAACGGGCTATCAAAACCTTTGAACCTTTCAAATAGCCTGAAAAGGACGAAATATCTTCCGCCTCACTGCAAAATGGCCTTGAGCTAATAAAGCCCTTTTTGAAAGGCTGTTCAAAGCTAGATCATTTTCGGATACAAACCGACAGCATGAGAAATGAACTCTCGGAAAGACCGCGTCACGAAAAACAGTTCGCCTATCAAGCTGCCAAATCGACAATTAATGTTCTGAAATTCCTGGTTGAAAGCATTGGCCAAAAGAATGGATACAAGGGCATTCATAGAAGTTGCTTCCGATAACACCTCACATAAGTCCATCATTAGATTACTAGAGGATACATGCAATGCTGAGAAGTAGAATGATTGTAGCGGTCAAAATGACAGCGGAAAGAGGTTGCCGAGGTCTTATTGCCTATGCTGTGTCATTGACCGTAGATAATAATAATGATAGAGTTTATTGTTCTGATATGCGTCAAGATAGTCTCATAGACCATTTTAAGAACAAAAGGCAGAGTCGGCCTCATCAGTAAATTGGGTTACCAAGGAGACGTGCTTTTTCACTCAACCCGTGGAAAAAGAAAATAATCATTTGATAGTTGGTGTTCTCAGGAAGAAGTATCTGTGCTATCAGGACCCGTCATTCTTGCGTATTTGGGAAGAAATCTGAAACTTTGGAGTCGTCAACCCTGTGGTCGAAGTTTTCTATGTTAAAATCAACTTTAGCTATTAACAAGAACATACATATAGGTGATTATCTCAAAGTGAAGAAAAAGTATCGGCCATAAGCCGAAAAAAGCAAACGTTGTCACGAGAGAAAAGGTAACTACATTTTTGCTTGATGCTGCTGATGAATCAGAATCAGAATCAACTTATTCATCACAAAAAAATACATAAATACTCAATGAACAAAGATCAAAGTCAGATGCATCTTTATCGGACCAGTCAGAAAAATGGGATGTAAATATGCATTTTAGATAATTAACATACAGTTAAAATACAAGTAAAATCAAAGTTAATAATTGAAAAAATTAAAAATTAATATTAAAAACAAAACACATTTTAAAAGTTTAGAAACAAAATACATGTTGAAAGTTGAGAAACTCTTCTATACTATAAAATATTTGTTCTGTCAGAAAACGTTTGAGTTTAATGATAAATGACATGTTAGACATATTACAGGTGTATTGTTTAAGCTCACAGATACATTTGAATTTATTGTATAATTTAACTCCTATGTAGTCAGGCGAGTTCTGACAGATTTGTAATCGTGAGTAATCGTGAGACCTCCTTCCACTCGTGTGTCATGTGAGTGCAAGTCCTAATTTTCCTTAAACCTGTTTCAATTTTCTTTAATATAGGTAATTATTTGAAATATGTATGAGCTAGGCAAAGTTTGTATTCGTGATCTTTTAAATAGGTCTTTACATGTTGACAGTGGATGGACATCGAACATAGCTCTTAGTATTTTTTTCTGTGCTCTGAATGCCTTATCAGCATGTGACGAGGAACCCCAGAATACTAATCCATATTGTAGAACTGACTGAACAAGCCCGTAATATAATAATTTAAGTACATCAAAAGAAAAGGAGTCTCTGAGGTGCCTTATCATGAAACAACATGTGCTTAGTCTGGAGCATACAGTTTTTATATGGGCCTCCCATGTTAATTTTTGGTCAAGTGTAACACCTAGATATATGATTGTAGTATGTTCAATAATAAAAAACGATTGAAATGAGAATGATGGATATTGTGTATTACCAGTATTCAAACAACGTAGTGTCGTGGGTGGCCGTACAAGGGTGTTATGTATTAACACACCACACCTGCAACACCAAATGTTGTGACTGGGGACTTTGGGGATCAGTAAAGACCCTTCAACTGATCAGCCAGTAAGATTGTTCGAAGAATCAATAGTAACTATGCAAAGTGTGTTAATAAAATATGATTAACGTAGAAGATATTACAGAGCGGCTTATTTACCCTGTAAGATTTGGAACGTGGGTTGTTCATTGTAATTAAAGTAAGACCTTTTACCTCTGAATTCAGATGAAATAATGCACTGGAAGGTGTAATAATGAATAAATATAATAAAACATATTCCTAAATACAGTCCTGGTTATACAAACAAGAAGTCAATGAAAAAAGATAGAAGGATTATAGAGAAATTTAACCTAGTTAATTTCTGACTTCGAATCTTTAATCATTAATCCGATACTCACCCTATATTTTCCTCACTTATACTATCAAAGAAGGCATTTCGCATACCTCTATATAAGATAATGATTAAACTAGAATTTTCAATGAAATACGGACTAGGAGTGTCATCCTTCCAAACATTAAACTATACAATGTACTTACTCATAAATTCAAAAACCACTTGCACACCTTTTATGAATTATTCGCGTAGACATTTTCTTTTAGCTCTTGGTTTTCAAGAAGATGTTTTATCCCGATGAGAATATTTATTTTCGCACTTCGAATCTCTCTCGTTTCTCTGCTCCGGAATTAAAATAGATTTTATGATTTGGACATATTGACTATACTTGATTTATTAATGTTGCACTGATAGATATGTAAAAGACTTTGATCCCATATTGGTAGAACTGACTCGATATAGTGGATTACTGCATGATAAATAGGATATTTCGCACTCAGAATGAGATTGATGATGCATCACCTTTTTGACTACATTATTAACAAACTTGAGATACGGGTCTAGTCTGACTTCGTACTATTTCGATCTGTTTACTTGTATATTTTTCTTCACTTAGTTCGACATTGAATAAAAATATATAGGTAAGAGTTCTCATCGAATTATAAACTCAATCGCTCGCAGAACTTGAATGAAGAATAAGAGTGCTTGATCATGTTCAACTTTTTTTATATATATAGTGTACTCCCTTCTCTCCTTTGATTTGAAAAGCCGCCATACTATGTTAAAGTAGTAGGTAATTAATTTCCTGTTGATTTTATGTAACCCCTTGAGTTCCTTTCATTCTTTCCGCTACCACCGCGCTCATTATGGTTTTAGAAAAGCCGACGGTGACATATGGATGGCCATGTGTCAATAGCTGCCCACGAATTTATGTTCATCTGATTTATTCCTTTCTTTGAGATTGTCGGCAAGCAGTTACGATCTAATTCAATGTGGAGGGAGGAATTTCTTATGTGTGAAGTCGCCGCTTAAGGTGATTCATCTGTTGAGACGTACTATAAAATTAGTTAGGAATGTCTGAAAATATAGTTATTGATTCTTTTGGGCGTGCCGGTGCAAGTGATAGACACTTAATCATTTTAATTTCTTTCCATGAGATATTGTATTAGAGCAGAGCATGACAGTAGGTCTGTACTTTTTTGCAGGCTGGGCAGTTTTTTGCACTCTGTTCAAGAATAGCCTACTTTTGACATTTAAAATTTATAAAAAATTATACATTTTTGACGTAAGTGTTGGAAAATAGTTATTTGTGTAACTAGTGCAAAAAGTGTATATTTTTGCACGATGCATGAAGTTTGCAGTTCGAGACGGAGTGCAGAAAATATGCTTTTCGCACATGATGAACACAACATTTTTTCTACGATCGAATTTAATTTGTTTTTATTTCGAATTTTATTGAAGAGTATTTTACAATACAAGGAATATTACTAATACTCAGAATAGTTTTAACAATATCATGAACAGTTTAAACTAATGTTATTTTTATAATATTAGTTATTTACTTTTAATTTCAATTTTAATATCGCAATTGGAGCAATGTGATGGACAAACTTCATTTTCAGTTTCAGTTTTCGTTATTGTTTGTGAAGGTCTGACAACTTGAAATTAATTACGGAAATTGTCACTGTCAGACGATATCCATAGGTAACTATGAATATACTTTCGTTAGTAACAAGATTGAGGATTAATCAAAATTGGAGTAATTTTTTTTTCTTTTGAATATAAAACAGTAACGTTTTGAGGAATATTTAATGGTACCTAAGTAACTATAGTTACCATGTTCATACGTACACTCAAATTACAAGAAAAAATGTTATCTTCAGATTAAACTCGTAATCAATAGAGAATCAGAGTATTTTTTGCACTAGTGCAAAAAAGTTAAACTTTTGGCACAGTAGATAGTGCAGAAAGTAGTAATTTTTTGCAAGATCGTAGAAAATCGTTATTTTCCTTACAAGTGCGGAAAGTGATACTTTCCCGCATGCGGCTGCCGTTGTCCGGAACGACGCGGAGCGGAGTTCGGGCAAGCAGCCAAATTCGGGAAAGACACTTTACGCGTTAGTTGGGAACATTATTTTTTCTACGACCGCATACATATTTAGAAAAATAATGAAAATATATATTTTATTTCAACATACAAAACTTTAAATGAAAATCTACTGATTATAATGAATACTAATGTTAAAAACACTTTGTTGCATTATCAAAATGAGTTAGAATATCCGGTCCATCGGAGTTAGTTTATGGTAACTGGGTGTTCAGAGTAACACTCAAAGTGCATGGAGATGACGACGACGGAGACGGCATCGGTTGCAAGTTGTTAGTACCTTAAATAATTTTATTTGAGATGGTGATCTTCAGCAGCAGCAGTTGACTTCCAGCCTCCAAGACGTTTTATGTTATCCCTCCACCTGAATCTACTAGAACTATTGCCGAGGAATGTCTGAAACTGTGACCTGTGTAACGTTCTGAGTTAGGTAGGCGTAAATAGGTAGCGATCTCTACCGGCATCTTACCATTTGTCACTTTGACGACGCTTCGACTCAAAACTTTGACGTCTTGATGACATTCCTTAATTGTCATAACAAATCTTACAATGAATAGAAAATAAAGGAACAAGAAAAACAGTTTAGGTTAGATCAAATATTGAAACCCAAATTAGTAAGAATAGTAATAAAAACAGGTAAATCAATGAAATGTATATAATAACGTTAAATTTGACATATCTTCACTTTCTCGCACTAGTGCGGGAAAGTGACACTTTCAAAACTAAAATGCGTGCGGAAAATTGGGTAAAATCGCACGGTCGTAGAAAATAGCTATTTGTGTATTAAGAGCGCAAACTAATACTTTTCCGCTTGAGAAAAATGTTTTGAAAGCGGAAAAGTTTTTGCGCTCGAATTGCTCACAAGATTTTTTCTACAACCGCAGATTTAAAAAAAATATTTGGTAAAAATGAATGATTATTGATAACCTCAAATTTGACAGTTCACTTTACGATTAAAATCTATGTGAAACAATATCTAAATGTTTAAGAATTCTTCCCTTTTTAGTGGTGAAAAACCAGGCGAATTATTACTCGGTATTAAATGTCTGTGTTTGATAACATATATGTAATATTTTGAAGCGATTTTATTCATTCTTCTTCGGGGAATATTATTATATTTGGTCGACATTTCTAGTAGATTCCTCTGAATGTTGTTGAACAAACCATTTTTTGACAGATGTTGGTCGTAGTTTTCAATTAGCGCAGTTAAATATATTAAACTGGAATGTCGTACTTGGACATGTTACAATTCTTTACAATTACATAAGTTATACTTTTCAAAACTTTCCATTATCAGATCATTATTACAATCAATTTATTGAACACGAATAGCTGTTTCAAAAACTTTTTGATGCGTCAAATAATAATTTGTTTATTTTTCTTGACAACAGCTGCAAGCATGGCCTCCTAACATGTCCAAACATAATACTCGCCTGTGCTATGCGAAAGTTATACATATAATTATTTTGAATCAGAAAAAATTGATTTCTACCACCTTAAGTAGTACAAAATTGTTAAAAAATAAAAGAATAACCACCAACCAATTTTTGAACTGTTTTTCCTAACTAAAGTTGGTAGTTTTGTATTTTATTTAAAGCGATAATTTGGGCATCAATGTGTTTCATAGATAATGTGAATTATTTACTGAATATACATTTCTACCATCTTCAGTATAATGAAAAACTCGAAAAATGAGAGATTATAATCAAAAAAACTATTTTTCAATTACTTTCTATAACTAAAGTTTGTAATTTGCTCTATTATTGCTCTATTCATCGTAATATACATAGTTACATGATGTAGAATCTAAAATTCAATTACTTATAAAAACGTACATTTCTACCACCTTCAGTGGAAGGAAACTCCCTCAGAACGATGTATTAGACTTTCCGAACATATACTTTTGTTATTTTGTATAACTAAAGTTGGTAATTTGTATTTTAACACTATTCAACGGAACACGCAAAGTGTAGGTGAAGTAGTTAATAAAAAAAAATAAGACCGTGGCTAATATGCCAGCTTATTTTAATAAAATAATTATTATGTATAAACATTTAGGTCTTAAATTCAGACAGATCAACAGATATGTAAATAACACAAATAACATAACACAATAACATAATAAATATTAATGTTTTTTTAATACAATTATTACCCATATCTAAAAACTATCATTTTTCTTATTATTTACAATATTTAAGGTAAATGTGCAATTTTGACAATTTTCAATGACAATTTCAGATGAAGTTTCTGGTGGTGACTGAACCGGGATATTTTCAGAGCTTCTTGCTTCCACGATTATTGGTGGTTTATTTACCGTCGGCGTCGATGTCGGTCCCAACATTTTTTCACACGTAGAAATTTTGTTAGTAAGATTTCTATCCATATAACCTTCTGCTATGTTAGTTCTTTTCCATCCTTCATGTTTTTTCAATTGCGTGATATCGCCTTCTCCATTAACTGAAAGAGTGGCAGAAGTTCGCCTGAAGCAATGGCCTGTATACTTGCATGGTTCTGGAATTCCAAGATATTGCGCTATATTTTTTGGAACTTTTGCAATATAATTCATTGCAACTACTTGATAATGGTAATAACCATTCGAATATTTTGAAAATAGTCTATATATTTTACAATTTTTGGGCCTGATGTTGATATATTTTCTATAAATTGATAAATAGTTCAGTGTTGCATTATTTGTGACAGTGAATGTTCTGCTAGTGTATGTCTTAGAATCAGGAATTTTTATCCAATGTCATCCAATACCATCTTGACAAGTTCGTCCCTTCTACACGCTCCAGCGATACCGAAAATTAAGATCACTTTTTGTAGTAAATATATCTCATCAGGATCGTCTGTTAAAAAGGTTTTGACTTCAATAAAATTTAAGGTTTTTGATTTCATTGGTTTGTGGCCAACAGCTTGACTTTTCAAATAAGCCAATAGTTTTTTGTATTCGCTGATGTTTATATCATGTTCTACTAATATCGTAGATCTCAGCATTGAGTATATAGACCAAAGTGGAGAGGATTTCATTACCTTGGTTTTATTTGCAAAATACGCAAGTAGAATGTTTACTGATATCTTCTTGGTTCCTTTTGAATCGCACCATTTACTAAAAAGTTCATACTGCTTTTCGTACATGCTCCTCGACTTCTCTGGCAGTAAATCAAGAGCAACTGATTTTGCAGCTTGAGCAATTTCCGGCGGAGTGCACGAAATTTCACTAATTTCATCGATTTCTATTGAATTTTCACGAAAATACATTTTTCGTTTCAATGACGATCTGACGTTGTTAATGAAATAGTTGACATTTGTCAAATACCGTTCAACAACTACTCTGGTGTCAAATGTCGCAAAAACATTTGACGTTTTTCCATTGTGGTTTCCATGGTAATTCAGCGAGCATTTTGGTTACTTTGCCGCTCGGTGAGCGGCAAAGTAAAAAAACGCTCGTCCCTCGGAAAAGTGCAACATAGCGCTTTCTTTTTGGAGTGCAAACATGGTACTTTTCGCTCGGTTGTAGAAAAAATAATTCATATTCTGCCTATATGCTCCTTTTATATGAAGTTTGTTCGTGCATATTGATTGGATGCCATTTGACAACTGTTAATCTTCCGTCGGCACTTTTCCTTTCTTGCATGTGTTCATGAAAATTGCAGAAAACGTACGCTCATACTGCATTGAATGGAAATTTTCTCTTGATATTTTTTGCATATCCAATTTGTATCCAAAATTGGTATAAAATTGTTTTTTGGGAATGAGTATCATTCATTCTTCATGAAAAAAAAACTGTGAAGGAGATTGATATTCGGACAAGAATTTATTAGAATAACAAAAGAATTAATATATCTTAGAAGACAAATTTTCTTCATAAAAAAAATATTGTGCACAAACAAAGTTTAGGATAAACCTAATATTTTGAACTGATAGTGAATAGTTCATAAGCTAAGAACAATAAATCAGCAACGATCAGTTTCAAATTATGCTGAAAAACATTAGTATTTGCCCTTTCACCCGCTGAAAACATATTTTTCAACCCACCCAGAAAAGCTTAACTCTTTAAATTCTCTATTCAGTTGATGATGAATAATCCACAGTGCTTTATGTGGTTGTAATCGCAGGGATTCCTGTGGATGTAATCGCAGGGCTTCCTGTGTATGTAATCGCAGGGCTTCCTGTGTATGTAATCGCAGGGCTTCCTGTGTATGCAATCTCAGTGCTTCCTGTGGATGTAATCGCAAGTCTTCCTGTGGATGAGAGAGAGAGAGAGAGATAATATGTTTATTGTTGCTAAGAGTTATCTCTTGTTAACAAACACAATGTTATACAGTAAGATTATCGATAATCAGTCAATTTAAAAAATTTGTACAGCTTATTTTAAAATTATAACAGACATTAGCTCATTGTAAATAGTTAAGTTTTCACAATAACATTAATAAAATGTAATATGATACAATAACCGAACATAAATAATATAGATTGAACAGATGATATAAAAAGATGAAAAGATTGGTATACTTAATGAACTAGGATATCACAGTGTGTCATTGAAGTAATCTTGTAGATTATAGTAGGCTTTATCACTCAATATGCTTTTTGTTTTTTTTTTTTAATAGTTTTAGCGATGTTGTTTCTTCAATTTCTAGCGGGAGTTTATTGTACATCTTAATACCATTATATATAAGTGAGTTATGTGTCAAAGTTGAATTGGGTATTGGAAGCCTGAGTTGGTTAGCTTGACGGGTTGAATATGCAGTATTTGTGACTTCATAATAAGCTCTGTTTTTGTGGATTATGGTCACTGTTTCCATTATATATATATTGAAAGGACTGTTAGTATTTTATGCTCAAGAAAGAGGGGTTTACATGAATCTTGCCTCTTGGCCTCACAAAGATATCTGATGGCTCTTTTCTGTAAGACAAAGACTGACTGCATAAGTGTGTTACAGCAACCTCCCCAGAAGGCTATACCATACCGCAGTTGGGAATCTATCAAGGCGTAGTACACAGCCTTGGCGTTGGGAAAACCTAGCTCTTTCGCAACCTTTCTTAGCGCGTAACATCCTGATGCTGATTTTTCATTGAGCTGTCTTCGTAAATTTTGTTTTTATCCAGATGGCCAAATTTCGATAGTGTTTGTTCCTAAAGAGATATCTGAAAATGTACATTTGAATGCTATTACATTAGTTTTTTTGGTGTTTAGTGTTAGGAAATTAGAGTCGCACCAATCTTTTACTTAAATCCTATCTGCACTCATTCTGGTATGCAGCCTGTCTTTGTCATGCCATATTATTGGAGTATCATCGGCAAAGATGGTGAGTTTTCCTGTAATTGGGATGTTAGTCAGATCGTTGATGTATGGGAGAAACAGGACGGGACCCAGAACAGAGCCTTGGGGTACGCCATATTTCACATCACTGATATTCGAATCCGAAGACGTCACAAACTTTAGGGAATCACAAACTTTATGTTTGTTGCGACAAAAATATTTTTGGGCAGGTAAAACAGTAGTAATGATAATATGCCTAATTAAAAAACTGTAATTTAAAGTGCAAATTATTTATTTTAAATGTTAAAAAAACAAATTAATCGACAAACATGAAATCCTACTGAAATAATCACGGATACCCATGGGAAGAATTAATGATAATTGAAAGAAAACTTTATGACAGTTTGGTGTCATTTGTTTCCATTTTCGAATAAATATTGTTCGATTATTGAGTTTATTAGACTTCAAATGCCTCTCCCAAGACAGTTAACGTTAGCCGAGGAGGCAGATTCAGTTTTAATTTGAAGAGATAACTTTTTCTATACTGTATGAATAATTTTCGGTATGTTGAATAATATCTCTTTGTTCTCTTCTTAACCCTCTTTTCTTTCCTCTCAACTATCTCTGAAGGTTCTTTTAAACTTTTTTTCTTGGCCACAGACGATACAATTCAATTCAAACATTTATTTAGATTTTGCCAAGTATGTACAATAAACTTGATCCTACTATTTACAACTCTACACTTAAATATATCATAGAGTCCAGTGCGTGAAGCAGCAGATATTTTCAATGAACGACATCCAGACAAACAAGTTCACTACTCAACTGTGCGCAGAATTTCAATTTATTTTAAACAGACAGGGTCTTTGGACTGTGAATATAAAAATGAACGAACCAAAACTGTATGTACTGAATAGAATCAATTAGAAGTCATTCAGGCAGTTGTTGAAAACCCTAGTAGATCCGCCCAAGGAATTGCTACTCATACTGGTGTAAAAAAGGCTGTGTTGAGAAGATTCTTAAGAAAAATAAATATCATGCCTATAAGCCAAAGTTTATTTGCATGTTTCAAGAACGAGACTATGCATTTGTGACGCCCTGTATAAACCAGGTCGTTTTAAAATAAGATATTTGAAGGAAAACGACCTTTCACCCTTTGTTACCATCTTCTGACGGAACAAAGAGCTATAAAATTGAATTGATGGCCTGAAAGAATGTCCACTAACCATAAACTAAAAATAAGATCTAGTAAATCATCAAATATGAGAACAACAAACCCATTAAAATGCACAATAAATATGAAAATACCTTGTAAGTTGTCGACAAAGGTAATAAAAGTGACAGGTGACAATTAATATTACGATAAATTACACTCACAGCGATTTAAACAACGGTTCTCTAACCGCATGTAAAGATGAATTACCTCGTGGAATGGAGTGGGAAATATAAAAGAGATGATCCCACGAGATCGAAGATCCCAGTCAGACTGTCAGGATAATAAGACGGATCAATGATGCCGAGCACGTCCTTGAACCAACTTCGCCAGAAGAAATCAAGGACATCATCCGAAACCTTGCTACCCGCAAGGCACCCGGACCAGACCAAATTCCGAATAGAGCCTTAAAGGCTCTACCGAGAAAAGGAATTGCTGCCTTGACCAACATCGTCAATGCAGTGCTCAGGCAATGCTCAGGCGCAGACACTTTCCACGACCATGGAAAGAAGCCACGGTTATCATGATCCCCAAACCCAACAGAAACCATGTGATACCGCAAAACCACCGACCCATCAACCTCACACCCTCGATGAGCAAGGTGGCAGAGCGAGTCATCCAGAGACGATTGGAACCACTCACGGAAGAACTCAACGTCCTACCAGACGAGCAGTTCGGCTTCCGACAAGGACACTCTACGGAAATGCAGGTCCTGAGGATAGTGGACTTTGCTATAACAAGCTTCAACCTGGGCAGAGGACACCACACAAGAGCCTTATTCCTAGACGTTTCCAAGGCCTCCGACAGGGTCTGGCACGATGGCTTAATCACCAAAATGGCAGACCTCGGATACCCCACTCCCATAGTGAAGCTGATAGACTCCTTCCTGCGAGGACGGCGGTGCCAATGTGAAGTTGGCAGCGACCTCTCAGCGACCTCTCAGCAGGAGTACCGCAAGCCACAGTCTTATCTCCACACCTGTTCTCCATCTACACGGCGGACATCCCAAAGCCTGCTGACAACTTCAACGAGCTAGCGCTGTACGCGGACGACACAGCACTAGTGGCCAGATCGGTGAACGCAACGCAAGTAACCCGATACCTGCAAGATCAAGCAGACAAGCTTGAGGACTGGTGCAACCCATGGAAGATCGAGATCAACGCGGAAAAGAGCCAAGCAATACTTTCCACCAGAAGGCGAACAACACCGTCAGGACATGTCATCATGAATGACCAACGAATCCCATGGGCAAACGAGGCCAAAATACCTTGGAGTCACCTTGGACAAAAGATTGACATTCAGGCAACACGTAGATCGGAGGCTCGGACTAGCGAAAGCAGCCCGAAAGAACCTCTACCCCCTCATAGGACGCAGTCGCAACATGGACCTCCAGTTGAAACTGCTCCTTATCAGGACCATCCTCCTCCCCATCATCCTGTATGCATCCGCCGCATGGGGTCAATGCGCACAAACATACAGGACCAAGATCCAGCTTTTCTTAAACGTGAGCATAAGAATGGCAGTGAACGCTCCCAGATACGTCCCGAATAGATTTATCTACAGGGACCTGAATGTCAATCCGAACTCCATTGACGACCATCTTCGGAACCACGCCACCGCGACGTTCCTGAAGACGGACACCCACTCGAACCCGGTGATTCAAGACATCCACGCGAACCTAAACCTGGACGATCCCAGGTTTAGAGAAAGGGAAGAGTATTTGCGACCAGTCTACCAAAACGACCGTCCACCATCGAGAGTAGCACTCCGGCGCGTCAGGTGAGTAACAACTCAACACAAAACACGTAAGATCAACACACCCAGATCACACCATACACTTACACACCCATCAGGTACATCACCACCATGCACATACAGCACAAGTCAGGTAAACATACAACGATCAGATAACAAGGGGTTCAAAGCACTCAGAGGCTGACTTCATACCACAGGAGGTACGATTTCAATTTCGCAAACGTGTCATTTGCGAGTTGAGGACCGCTCCAAGGAGGAGCGGGGGAGGATGGAAGTGGACAGTAAATCTCGTTCACACAAAACATGAAGGGGATTTACTATCCATGGGCGCTCAACCTTAAGGGGGGCATGGTGTGTGTGATCGTAGATCATACGTGTGTCAGACTTTCTCGAGTTGAGATGTATACGGATGACAATGGGTCTAGGGCCATGCCTATATCTATTTAACTTGTCATCCGATTTGAATTAAATTTTGTACATGATATGAGACACAATTTCGGATTGACAGACATATGAAAACAAAATGGCCGACTTCCGTTTCGCCTGAATAGCCACCAACTTCGATTTTTCAAATAGAACAACCTGTATGTTTGATGTTTTTCGGATTCTACGAATTTCTATTTTACAATAAAAAAAATCTCAATATTTTTTTTTTAGTTTAGGAGTACTTGATCAGGTTAGAATCTATACGAATTCACATCAGTAACTCATAGTAATGGTCATTTCATTGATAAGATCAATAACAAATCCTACAGCAGGAATTGAAATTTTCTGAACCATTTTTACGAAAAAATCGTTTTTTTTGTACCTACCAGGGCCATCTTGCCATTCATAGATAATTTAATTACCAATTCACCGATATACATTATGTACCACTTTCTTTTAGTTCAAAACTAAAAACGATCAATTATTGATTTTGTACAATATTTTATACGATGCCTACAAATTCCAATGAGTTACCCGTTTGTTTGATGAAATGAAAGGTAGCCGTGGAATCATGGAAAATAGTAGGTGATTAATGTCATGTCAAAAGTGAATTACCAATTTTACTCGTCATCTCATTCAAAAAAACCGATAATTGCAAAGACTTGGGAGTATACTTTGACACCAAACTTTCATTTGCACTCCACATAGAGAAAAGTGTATCTGCTGCAAAAAGAATGTTAGGGCTTATATTTAGAAACTGTAAAGACTTCAAAAACATGGAAAGTTTCATCACTCTCTTCAATTCATTTGTCAGATCCCGCCTAGAGTATGGCTGTCGTGTCTGGTCACCTATATACGCTACATACAATCAATCTCTCGAATCCGTCCAACGACAGTTTATGAAATACGTCACTTACAAACTTGATGATGTCTACCCCAGTCAGGGAATAGATAATAATATATAATTTATCGTATCATTGAAGATTAAGACATTTTTATATGAAATCTTTATTAATAATTATTAACATCATAAACGTACCAAAACCTACATAAAACTTTAGTTACTCATAATACATTAGTTACCATGAATTTAATACGTTAGTTACGAAAGCATAATACGTTAGATACCAAATAATATTAGAACTAGTTTTCATGAACATGTAAAACAATATTTTGACAGTTTTCAAATTTGATGTCAATGTCAAAATCTTGCATGATTTTAATGATGACTTTTTGAAATGCCAAAATGAAATGACATAAAACATCGTTGCTTTTATTTTCGCATCGCCGTTGTCAATGATACGATAAAGCTTTGAATATAACTCGATTATTAGCGATTTAACACCGTCTCGGACATAGCGGGTGACTCGGCTGTCGCCTCGTCACCTAGCAATGTCCTCGACTATTATAAATCGCATAATAATCTCGTTATATTAATAGCTATAAAGCGTTTAAATTTTCTTTCTCTCGAGGACCGGAGAACATATTACGCTTGCATATTTATTTACAAACTGGTAAACAGTCTTGTCAACTCACCCAAACTACTATCTCAACTAGACTTCCATGTACCAAGAATCAACGGTAGAAATGAACAATGTTTTTATTTACCAACACCAAGAACAAATATATTATTAAAATCTCTTTTATTTGCAATGTGTAATAAATTCAATCAAGTCTGCCACAAAGTTGACATTCATTCAACACCATTACACGTTTTCAAAAAAGAGATCAGAAACATTATGTTTGCGAAGCAACAATAACTATATATCATACTAAAAATCAAATAATTATTCGAATCTCGATCGCTTTGTTGTTTTGTTTTTGTTTTTTTTGTTTTTTTGTTTATTGTTTTTATTTTGTTTTTGTTTTGTTTTTTTTTTTTTTGTTTCGTTTTCGTTTTCGTTTTTTTTTTCTTTTTCGTTTTCGTTTTCGTTTTCGTTTTCGTTTTCGTTTTCGTTTTCGTTTTCGTTTTCGTTTTCGTTTTCGTTTTCGTTTTCGTTTTCGTTTTCGTTTTCGTTTTCGTTTTCGTTTTCGTTTTCGTTTTCGTTTTCGTTTTCGTTTTCGTTTTTCGTTTCTTCGTTTCGTTTCGTTTCGTTTTCGTTTTCGTTTTCGTTTTCGTTTCGTTTTCGTTTTCGTTTTCGTTTTCGTTTTCGTTTTCGTTTTTCGTTTTCGTTTTCGTTTTCGTTTTCGTTTTCGTTTTCGTTTTCGTTTTCGTTTTCGTTTTCGTTTTCGTTTTCGTTTTCGTTTTCGTTTTCGTTTTCGTTTTCGTTTTCGTTTTCGTTTTCGTTTTCGTTTTCGTTTTCGTTTTCGTTTTCGTTTTCGTTTTCGTTTTTCGTTTTCGTTTTCGTTTTCTTTGTTTTTGTTTTTTTTTTTGTTTTTTGTTTTTTGTTTTTTGTTTTTTGTTTTTTGTTTTTTGTTTTTTGTTTTTTGTTTTTTTTTTGTTTTTTTTGTTTTTTGTTTTTTGTTTTTTGTTTTTTGTTTTTTGTTTTTGTTTTGTTTTTTGTTTTTTGTTTTTTGTTTTTTGTTTTTTGTTTTTTTTTTGTTTTTTCTGTTTTCCTCTCTCATTTCTTGTCAAGTACCTTCACAAAATTTTCACAGGCGCTTTAGAAGACGATAAAAACACTAAAGCAACCGAAAATTTAGTGCGGAAATGATAATTTTAGGAGATATGGGCCCCCGAAGGTCCATAAAGAGAGGTTATGGAATATCACTTTTGGAAACTGCAAACTGATTTGAAGAATAGCTTTTTACACTCAACTATTAACTGTACACTCATTTAACATTTAAGTAATATTAAACTCACTTAATGTTCGATAAAGTACGATTACATTTCATTTAATTTTTCAGATGAAATGTTAAAAATAAAATTGGTGTATGCATTGTTCTTTGATCTTGGTGTTTTATGGACATGCCACGTTGCCAACTATTCAAGTAAATTGGGTCAATCCGAATGTTCGCAGAATTTTCACGAAATTCTCACGAAATGAACACAAAATTATCACAGGTGCTTCAAAACTCGATAAAAACACTTAAGCAATCGGGATTTCAACTCGAAAAATATAATTTGGACATTATGGCCTTTTAAAGTAAAAAAAAAGTGTGGTTTCGCTTCTTCAATATTAGAATGTGTAGATGGGTTTCAACTCGTCCTTCTGTTAGTTAGCATCATATTTGCGTATACGTTCGCCCATAAATTTTTTTTTCGCAAAATATTCCTGATGTAGACAATGAAATGTACATTACTTTGTTTCATAACTGAGGTTTTTGAAATTAGCTGAGAAAGTTATACGATCCCCGAAAACAGGCCGACGATTTCATCCATATGGAAAATAATAATATAATAATATTTATTCACTCCAATATACATTTTTGTTACATTGTCATTTCATATACAGGTAAATAAACGAAGAGTTCCATTTTAACCGTGAGGTTGTGCATGGATTGATTATGTTTTTAATGATGTGGTACAAGTGCAATGTGGTTATGTTAGTATTGTTTTTATTTAACTAGATTATATGATATGGAGTAGGACACATATATTTTTGAAAAAAGAGAAAAAAAATTAAAAAAAAATTATAATTCGGTGTGGAGTTTATTTGCATTTCATTATTGTGTGGAGGGTGTGTCTGTCAACTGACTCAATATGATCTTCGAATTTGCATTTAATGAGTCGTAGAGAGTGTATTTCTTCTAAGTAATTTTTGAACTTTTCTGGGAGTGTTTTATATATTTTTTTTTATTGGTATATTAGCGAGCGCTGGCCGATTGATTTGTTCATTCTGTTTATAGGAATATTTTATTTAGTTCGTATTTCATATCTGTGCTCTATTTTTTTAATCAACTGTTTATTTTTATATAAGTATATAATTGTATTGAATATGTATAATTTTCTAGGATCAAATATTTTAGTTTCATTAAATAGATCATTTGTAGAATGGGTATTTTTTCTCAAATATATAATTTTTATAATTTTTTTTTGTAGAATCTCTAGTTTTTTCATGTGCGTTGGTAGAGCTGCTCCCCAACTTAGAATGGCATACTGTATTCGAGACTCAACGAACGCATAATATAATGTTTTTGAATGTTTTACATTCAAGATCCCTTTCATGTGTTTGAATTTATATAGTAATGGTCTCAGAGTTTTTGTAATATTGTCTATATGGAGGTTCCATCTTAAGAGTAGTCAATTTGTCTTGTAGCAGGTGAGGGAAGAAATGAAGATGAACAGAGGAACATTGAGATTTGTCTTGTAGCAGGTGAAAGGTAAGAAAATGAAGATGAACAGAGTGAAAGACTGTAAGTTCATCTTGGCAAGTAGACTGTCTTTGTTCGAACTGACTCGGCTAACCTCATTCACTGATCTATTTATTACTGGAAGGTTATTACTAGAAAGTTACTACTACTTTCATATTGTTAATCATTTTTTGTTCATTTTTTCTTTTTTTTAACATAAGGTTGAGTTCAAAAACAGCTCTCGCTGACACTCCGCCTTTTCACCTTTACTGTTATATTTGTACTTATTATTATATTATGATTATATTTTTATGGTGAATGAAGACGAATTATTATTATTATCATTATTATTGATTGGAAGAAGATTATTAAATCACTTTACTTTAAAGAAAAAAGGCCCTTTTCAGGGCCACTAATATTTTTCCAAAGAATTCATACTACCAACGACATGAAGCGTCGCTTCGTATGGTTAATTGGCTTGCATTTAATTTGGATAGCAATGTTAGCCAAGTTGGGTTAGGTTGTGTTCCTTCCTTTCAAGTGACTAATTGGTTGGAGCGAGGCGTCGGTTTGTGAGGTTGATTAGGATGCTTTCAAATTGGATAACAATGTTAGCCAAGTTAGGTTAGGTTGTGTTCCTTCTTTTTAAGTAACAAATTGGTTGGAGCGAGGCGTCGGTTTGTGAGGTTGATAAGGATGCATTCAACTTGGATAAAAGGTTAGCCAAGTTAGGTTAGGTTGTGTTCCTTCTTTTTACGTGAGAAATTGATTGAATGTTTTCTCGTATGCCTCGCATACGTGAAAACATCCAAGCCGAATGCCTTTCTTGGTCCGGTTTACAATTACTTGAAACAAAATGATCTGAAGTCACATTATTTTAATATGTTTGGTAGCTTTCTAAATGCTCAATTTTCAAAAGCTATTAGACACTCCCAAGAAGCGTGGGATATATATTTGCATTTTGAACTTCTATTGATACATATATCCATCAGAACTATCAGATCGTCTTTTCATGCTGTAATAGTTATAATTTATATGCTCAAATATATATATATGAATTTAGTACTTTCTTTTGCCACTGGAGACATAGGCAACGTCACATAACAATAAACTTCAAGATCCACGAGATTTGGATAAACAACACAATCACCAACGTTTGATTTTTGACATTTCTTCTGTACAATTATATAAAAAGTAATCGGAGTTTTTTCATTACTTCATCGGAAATTAAGTGAGTTTAATATAACTAAAATGTTGCTTGAGTGTGCAGTTATTAGTTTGTGTGAAAAGAAATTGTTTATATCAGTTCACAATTTCCAAAAGTGATATCCCATAACCTCTCTTTATGGATCTTCGGGGGCCCGTATCTCCTAATATAATATTTTCCGCGCAAAGTTTCCGATTGCTATACTGTTTTTACCATGTTTTTAAGCACCTGTGGAAATTTCGTGAAGATACTGGGTGATCCCATATTCTTGACTTATTCCTCAGATGGGACCAAATTCGAAGTACACCTTATCCAATGAAAAAAGAATCAACTGCTCTGTAAAAATTTGTGAGTGATCATACATAAAAAAAATATACGCGTCGACTAGAGAACCTTCCCCCTTTTTGATTTCGTCGGTTTAAAAACTGAATCCCTTTTTTTGTTTTTTGTTAATAACAATTTCCATTTTTGGTCAGCGAAAAAAAAAAAAAAAATACATTTGTCAGAATTGCATCCCGAATCGAATGAGCTATTGCTTATACTTTTTGGAGACTTGGAACTATTTTTCGCAGGAAACTCACTCCTCGACTGATCTACAGTACGCATAGAGATAACTACCCAACAATTCTACCAAATAACATAACGGTGCGTATCATTTTCTCAGAGTACAATTAAATCATTTACTGTTTTCCCGCCCGTCGTTTCCTGATGGTGTAACAGTGATTTTATTGTGGAAGTGATTTAATCAAATGCTAAATTCTTAGCTGTTTCTTGAAATCCCAAATTCTTTACTGATAGGACTGGTGATTACAGTGTGAAATACGAAAAAAAAGATCAAAATACCACTAGTCTTCCACATTTTGTTGTCTTCTGAAATCTGAAATGTAGTGAGAATCAGAGTGGGTATCACCTATTTATAAGGAAATTCGACCTTCTTTTTATCAAGTTTAATTTAGTTCGCTAACGACTTTTACGAAATATATGGATATTCAGTTGCTTGAATTTAAATTTTCAACGTATTATATTTTCTGCAGTTAATTGGCATTCTTATCTTCTAGTACATGTAGGAAATTATCTGAAGATGGAAAAACCTTTTTATGAGAATGAAGTTAAAATATATGAGTCTGCATCTTCATCGATGCTCTCAGCGATTTTTTTGGGGGGGGTTTTTTTTAAAAAGGTGTTGAAGCAGCGTAAATTTATTACTCAAATGAAGATTCAACCTATTATAGTGGATAATATCCTATACTAAATGGAACTCAGCTAACTTTTCCCAAGGAATTCAAATATTTGAGCGTTATAAAAGAAAATTTGGAAAATCATAAACAGTGAACTTGGTAGAAATAAAGATAAACTGAAAACACTCATTCATCTAAAACAAGATTTTGATCACAAAACACTAACAAATGAGGTTCCCAAACTGTTTGCTGAACACTCCTCAAGCGCAGCAGAAATTGCTGTACTGAATAACTTTGGGCAAAATATGTCTCTCTCATGTACAGTTACTGAAAATGTTCATATTATCAAAGTCTTTAGCTGTCAATCCTATCTCCGACTATGAGATGATACATACCCTATCATAAATTAGGAATAAAAAATCTTCTGGTTTTGCTGAATTTTCCATAGACACAATTAAGAAAAACCCCCGACAAACCATTAATCCATCTCTTGAATCAATCTCTTATACAGGGGTGTTTATCAGACATTATGAAAAAAGGTATTGTTGTTAAACCCTGTATATAAAATAGGCAATATCACCGAAGTTGACAGCTATAGGCAAATAACCTTGCTCTGCAACATATCCAAATTATTTGAAAAAGTTGTAACAGACAGAATAATTGAACATTTGGAAAACAATAATATACTCTGTGTATTGAATGAATGTGGTTTTATGTGGAGGAACAGCGTTTCTTGACATTATTTTTTGGTAACCTTCCACAGAAAAAATGAATCCATCGAATCAGCTTCTTATCACCTACTGAGCTATATATACAGTGATATTGACAACATCAAATGTGTCATATCATTGTTCTTCGACCTATCGAAAGCTTTCGATACAGTGTGCTCTGAATTTCCAATCCATAAATTATTAAATCTTGGTTTTCCTAGTAATATAGTAAAATGGATAGAATCTTACATAAGGAATAGGAATATGATCGTAGTATGTAATGGGTCATCCTCAGAGCCAAGAAACATCAAACTCGGTGTGCCGCAAAATTCGGTCCTGGGACCTCTACTATGGTTGCTATATGTGAATGATTTACTACAACATATTGTGGCAGGCCACGTCACAATGTTCGCAGACGATACTACTATAACCATATCTGGTCAAAATGCAGAGCAACTCGTTAGTAAATCTGAAAGTATTGTTGAACAGTTCAGTACATGGTGTGAAAAAAATTGATTACGAACACTTTCAAATCAATTTCTGTGAGATTTCACTTAAGAAAATATCCCAGATAATATTTTCAAAATAGACGAAATCCAAATTTCACAAGAAGTTAAATTCTTGGGTACCTACTTAGATTCCAACTCAAACTGGGAAAAACAAGTGGACCATACTTGCGCAAACTTTAAACAAAGCATATTATGCTATAAAGCGAATGGAAGCAAATTTGGACAAATCTGGAATGCTAAGTATTTATTATGAGGCTCATATTCAACTTGGATTTTCGAGAAAGCTGTCGTCCCACTTTCATAGGGGAAAAATATTGACAGCACCTTCAATTTGTATCCTCAAATGTGGTATGTTCGTGGAGAAAAACTACGGAATATATTCGAAAAATGCATCAGAGCACGAACACAACAAATACACGGTACAAATACGTTTGAATCTGTAGAAGTCTTATCATGTTTCTACAAGACTTTTATTGAGTGTGCTTGTCTAGTTATATATTGTAGTAATTTTAATATTTACAATTTGTATATTTTTCCACATATATTTATATATATTATATATATATATATATATATATATATATATATATATTTACAGTGTCACACATAAAGTTCGCAACATATGGAAGTTTTTTTTATTAATAGATATAATTAGAATTTGACTTCGCAGTTAGTTTGTGCTTGAAAAATGAGTGAAACGGCATCTTTCCTTCTGTCATGTGCTACTCTATACCTGTCAAATTTGACATTTTTTTCGAAAATCCTCAAAAAATCAGTTTTTTTTTTTGGAAATTTTGAAAAATGCCAAAAAAAAAGTTGCTCAGTTTCCAATTTTATATCTTTGCTCCAAATTTGGACTTTCTACTGTCAATTCGACTTTTTTCCAATTTTTTTAATTTTTCGAATCTTTCGCTTTACCGATTCTAACAAAACATGATTCAAATTTCATAATTTTGATGAATACGAGCCTTCAATGTCATATCTTTCCCAGAAAATACCCACATTGGCCTGTTACCGGAAAAAAAATAAATGCACCTCCAGAAATTCGTCTTTGTTGTTGCAAAGTTCATCTAGTTTTTGCATTTCATTGTGAAACTGATCCGGATTTTCAGTGTATGGACGTTAATATGTCAATAATCGAATAAACGAACTCCTCTTCATTCTTATTACACTGGTATTTCTTTTTTTAATAGATTTTTATCCAGTTTGATTATTTTTCTGACCAATCATTCAGTTACAAACAAACCCGAAATATTATACTTTTCTATAAAAATGACAATGACCCACAGTTTCATAACTATTCAAAAGACTTCCGTTCTAGCGATTTGTACTAAACATGATATACAATTTCGTGATTTTAAACAATACAAGACTAATGCAACATTTCGGGAAGAAAATAGTACAATTGATCGAATCGAAATGAAATTTTCCCTTAGTAGGGCTTCTAAAACAAATTTTAAGTTTCGGTTAATGTCAAATTATTGCGTTTAATAAATAGAGTTGTTTTGTGTACAGATTTTCGTACATTTATAATTCACAAATAAGTTTTATGTATAATGTTATCCACACAAGACAAAGTGGAAATCGTTCTTTTATGTGGTGAGAATGTGCCATATCGAGATTTTGCTTGTATTTTCAATCACCGGCATCCAGGAAGAAATATTCACTTTAGTACCGTGGGAGGGATATTGATAACATTCAAAGAAACTGGCTCTGTGAACAATCGTTTCAAGAAACCACATAATTCAGAAAGGTAAATGAAGAAGAACAACTCAATGTTTGTTTGAGCGTTGTTGAAAACAGAAAAACTAATATTAGGAGTATTAGTGAAAATACAGGGGTTGGCAGAGAAACTGTGAGAAGAATTTTGCACGAAAATAATTTCCATCCCTATAAGCCAAAGTTCATACACACTCTTACAGGAAGAGATTCCGATATTCGAGTAGGATTCTCATTTTGGATCCAAGGTGAGAGAGAAAATGATATCACATTTCCCTACAGGATTTTATGGACAGACGAGGCAACTTTCTCGTCGAACGGAACAGTTAGTTCCCAAAATTGACGATGGTGGTCCAACAATAATCCAAATTTTGTAATAGAGTGCCGTGACTAATATTCATTCAAGACAAATGTGTGGTGTGGTTTATTACATAACCAAATAATTGGACTATATTTTTTAGACAAAATTTGAACGAGGACATGTTCAGAAATTTCATTAGGAATAATTTGTCTGAAGTTTCGGATAATCTGCCTCTAAGTGTAAGACGAAATTTGTGGTATCAGCTTGACGGGGCACCGATCAACCAAACGGTAGAAGTGAAACAGTGTCTCAGTCAGATGTTTAGGGGAAAAGTGATAGGACGAGATTGGAAAGATTATTGGCCACCAAGATCACCGGACTTATCTCCAATGGACTTTTTTCTATGGGGTTATAAGCAAAGACCATTTGCAAACAAAGAACATTTAGAGAATACCTTTCGGGAGTGTTGTGCTAACATAAATCCCCTATTTATCAAAAATGCCACAAAGTCTGTGAGTGAAAGGACTATAGAACGGGAAGGACGGCATACTGAAATAAGGAATTCGGGTTCTTTATAAGATTATTGAGATAAATCAATGAATGTTACAATGTTTTGTTGTGAATTTGGTTATAGTTATTTTGGTTTAATGTTTTTTACACATCTAATGGTGAAAATGAAGAATATGAGATTTATGAAATTGATCCATAAAACGCTGCGGAAAAATTAGTATTTGCTCGAAAATTACATCTAACACTTTACATCCAACAGTCAAACTGTTGGGTGTAAACTACATCAAAATATTTCGAACTCATCTGCAGCTTACGGGATACAAATCTCTTAAAAAAAGAAATACGAGTGTAATAAGAATGACAAAAAATCCGTTCATTCGATTACTGACATATCAACGTCCATACATTGAAAATCCGAATCAGTTTCACAATGAAATGAAAAAACTAGATGAACTTTGCAACAACAAAGACGAATTTCTGGAGGTGCATTCATTTTTATTTCTGATAACAGGCCAATGTGGGTATTTTCTGTGCAAGATGTGACATTGAAGTCTCGTATTCATCAAAATTATGAAATTTGAATAATGTTTCATTCGAATCGGTAGAGCGAAAGATTCGAAAAATAAAAAAAAAGGAAAAAAGTCGAAGTGACAGTAGAGAGCCAAATTTGGAGCAATGGTATAAAATTGAAAACCCAGCAACTTTTTTATTTCGCATTTTTCGAACTTTCCAAAAAAACTGATTTTTTGAGGATTTTTGAAAAAGATGTCAAATTTGACAGGTTTCGAGTAGTACAAGACAAAGAGAAAGAGGCTGTTTTTTACTAATTTTTCAAGAACTAACTAACTGCGAAGTCCAATTTTCATTATATCTATTAATCCATATGTTGCGAATTTTATGCGTGACACTGTATATATATATATATATATATATATATATATATATATATATATATATATACACATATCTTTTTTCACTGACATACCATATTATAGTAATTTTAATCTTTACAATTTGTATATTTTTCTACATTATATATTGTTATGATGAGTATGATTGCAGTTTATTTATATTTTTGTTTTACTAATTTTTTTTACTACTATTTTCAAATCTTTCAAGCTAGTTCCGCATCTGAATTTAATTTAATATGTTCATAAATAAATACCCATATAAATATTTCTAATGCTCGGCTATGTATTTTACCTTTTACTTGTACCTTATTTTCTTTACCCCAGCTAACTCAATCGGTACGCCTATGGAATCTCATGAGTCGGTTCTACTGTGGAGCCCTCTAGTAGTGTTCTTGATGTCAGTTTCAGAAAATGGCAAAATTGTTATGATCAAACATTGAAAATAATGCAGAAATTTATTAAAATAACAATTTTCTTTATTCAGGAAGACTTACTGCTACCTATTCTGCGATAATTAACTTAAATTAGTGCTTCTTAGCAGAATATACATGAAAATGAAGGTTATGTAGTCTATATACTAATTTATAAAAGTGCTATATCGGAGGGCTTCTTAAAAAGTTTCATTTTTGAAATGCACTGAGTTTTGTGACTTTTTATGATTTAAAGTACCTGTGGCTTCTTGAAACTGAACTGTTCGGTGTCTCGGATCTCTCTCCCGTTCCTGGAAACTGCCGTTCCCGCATGCAGCCCCCTTGTTGACTGTGAATTCGCCCTCGTACTGGAATGTCTGAATTGAAAAAGGTAAGATTCGTTCTTCTTCTGGGTTTTTATATCTGCTACAGTTCTTTACAGTGTTTCTTTGAGTTGTATTGGCAAATAACTGTTTTGTATCGAAAATATGGTAGCTTTTTCGAAATTAAATTTCGTGAGTTCGTTCTTTCAAATAATTTTTTTTCTATCTCCTAGCTTGTTGATGTTTTTCCCTCGATACCATATATCCTTTGTTTTCTTCTCGAATTTTCGATCAACACGTACTTTTTTGTTGCACTTTCCATTATTTTCGTTTATTCGACAGTTTTTATTCACTAATAATTCCTAAATACCTTACATACTATATACAAGATATATAAAAATTAATTTTTGACGTTTTCTGCTTCTCATATTTTCAATATTCATAATTTTTCCCCGAAATCTTTCCTGGCATCTCATTGGCTATCTAATTTCATATACAGAATGTTCTAACTCTAACATTTTGTTGTCTGCTTGTGCTCAACAATATATTAGTTTATTTGGTTTTCTTTAATTTTATAAATCAAGTCAATTGCTTGTAATGTTGAAAACATGTTTATTTCAAACATAGGTATCGACTAATATTATATAAGGTTTCAGAAAAACGGTGGAATCCTCAGAAAAACTGTAAAATAACATAGCATAAATTACTAAATATGAACATTTTTTTATTTATTTGCTTTTTCAATTTTTTATTTTTATTTTAACTCTTTGAAGATTTAACACGTACTTCCAAACATAACAATATATATATATATATATATATATATATATATATATATATATATACCTCTATTGCGGAACAAGCTGATAGCATTGAGGAACTACAAGTCAAACTGAATGCAGTCTCTAATAGGTTTATTGCATGGTATAAACAAAATAAATTAATTGTAAATGCTGACAAAACAGTACTGATAACGTTCTTTGGGGAAAAAATAGTAAACAGTTTGATAGAAGTCAATGTAAACGATGAAACCATCGAACCATCTGAGGATACGAAGTTTCTAGGTATATACATCAGCGTTGAAATGGGATAAGCAAATTAGTCATGTTTGTAAAAGACTAAATAGTAGTTTTTATGCTTTTCTTCAACTCAAGAATATCTTAGATGAGAAATCACTGTGAAATGTCTATTATGCAATGGTACACTCAATACTTATGTATATCATTCTATGGGGAGGTAGTATAGATGCCACAAGAGTATTTACTGCTCAGAAAAGGATGATTCGGTTACTATACAATTTGAAAGCAAAAGACTCCTGTAAACCATATTTTGAGAAATTTAAAATTCAAACTGTTCCAAGTATATACACTTACAAGTCTGATTATTTACATAAAGAAACATGAATGAATCTGGAAACTAATGCCCAATGGCATAGATATCCAACGAGAAATGGATATATGTTGAGAACAAAAACACAAACTCTACGAAATGGCGCCAATCTATAGTGGATCTGAATTCTTCAATTGCCTGCCTGTTGAGCTGAAGTCAATTAATAACATGAGTACATTCAAATGTGAATTGACAAATTTTAGATCCACTGAAGGATTTCATTCAGGAGATGAATTCCTAAATAATAATGAAGAACTCAACAAAAAAAAATTACAACATAAACTATGAAACCCTACAAACTAATACTGCTAGATTTATTGATTGGTACATACATTTTATACTACTATATCTATATTTCATCTATATTCCGTACTCTATTTTATACAGACAACTTTGTTAAAACTTTTATGTTTATTATCAAAAATATATAATATTTTGCAAAATAACTGTTTCTACAGCTGTTCAAAAGTTAAGTATTATTTCAACTATGCGTGTGTGATATCTGTATTTTGTAATTTGATCTTGTGTTTACCATTTTGTGTATCTCATTGATTATGTGTCAAACAATTGTATACCTGACTTATCCTATATCATGTATATGATCTTAAAGGACTAATAAATTATTATTATTATTATTCTTACTCTCATATCCACACATATCTTATTTTAACTGATATACCATATGTACCTTGAGTATCAAAAATGGCAAATAAAGTATTATTATTATTATAATCGACCAGAGACTAACATGAAACGTCACATCAATAACATTACGTCCAACGCTACAGCGGCAACCTGGACGTCCCACACAGTATTTGGCAAGAAAGGGGGGGTTTGAACCCGAAAATGATCAACCGATCATCAAACCTATAGCCACCTATGCTTCATCGGTATGTTGGCACAAAATCCCAACAGTACTTGACACAAATCAAGCTGCAAAAAGTTCAGTGGTTAGTTCTAGGGCAATATTCACATGCTCCACTGCAGCATTTCAATGGAGTCTGGAAAAACCGAAAAGGCCCTGAGATCAATCAGTCTCCTATCTTTTCGACTCAGAACTTCATAGAAGCTGGTAGAAAGACCAGTGCACTCAACTAATACACCTAGAGAAGCGACTGCTAACACAAACAGCACCCCATAAACTGGTTGGCAGAATGGAAAACGAAAAAGTATTACTAGTCACTCTTTGACATAGATCTTTCAATAACACTTCTATAGATTCCATCATCAAATTTCTTAGAAAGAGACTAAAAATCACATTCACACATTTCTTATGAAGGAGACTATAGCAGCCCAGACGGCCAGAGGGAGAAGTATTTCCTCCAGCCCTGTCGAATTTGGGGGCTACTGGGGTCTGTTGAAAAAAAAGTACAGAAATCCTCTGGGTACGCCGACGACAAAGTGGTCCTAGCGCAGGAGAAACGCAATACCAGTTAGGGAACGCATGCAAGCGGCTCCAAACTTGGCAATAAGATGGTCGGACTTAGACAGAATTAATATCAAAGCGTGAACAAGAAATTAAACCGACGAAATACGGAACTGAAGAGTAAAAAATAAAATAAACCTTCTTAGTCTCAGTAACTAAGCTCCTATACTAATGTAAGTAACTAATTTTGAGTCGGCGCCAAACAAACAAGCAAATGAATTAGGTAAGGCGTAAAATGATGGCATCGAGTTGGGCGGTGACATTCTAATAATTAATTTTGCGGTAATTTAATGATGTTTGTTGATTGTTCGTTTGGCGCCGACTCAAAATGAATTACTTACATTAGTTTAGGAGCTTAGTTACTGAGACTAAAAAGGTTTATTTTATTTTTACTTTTCAGTTCCGTATTTCGTCGGTTTAATTTTTTGTTAAAAAGTTTTTATTTTTCAATTTTTTCTGGCTGAAATCTACTAATTACTACCTACCATTTTTTATTACTTCCAAAATACTTACTTACTCACCTTACTCCAACTATTACCAGTTAAATAATATGATTATCTACTTCTACTATTTGTTGTAATATAATTTTTTGTTGTTGTTCTGGTTAGTTTATTTCATTACTTTGTATATCATTCCATCCTCTCATAGAATATAATGATTTTGACGGATGTGGAACAAAAATAATGTCAGTAGCGATCTGTCATTGTCAACTACGTATGTGTGTGCCAATGTTCACAAGTGAAAAATCAATTATCACCTATTTTTCCACCCGTAAGGGTGGATAATTTCATTCGAAATCCAAATATATGGTATACCCTATCTAGTAAAAAAAGAATCATCCAAATCGAAGAACCCAGTACAAAGTTATGCCTGATATAATCGCTTAACAGACCAGAATTCAGAGGGTGAGTGATCAATTTCCTTCATTTTGCTACCCTTAGGGGTGAATTTCATCCTTTGAATCCAAATGGGACCACCTTCGAAGTACACCCTATCCACTGTAAAAAGAATGATCGGAATCGGACGTCTCAGTAAAAAGTTATGCGTGATCATACAAAAAATATATATATATACGCGTCGACTAGAGAACCTCCTCCTTTTTGGTTTCGTCGTTTAAAAATGATGGCAGCTACCCGAACGGGCACATACGTGAGGGCATATGTCTTTGCGACTGGTCGTGCGGAGAACGCATTTTTAACCGACGAAACCAAATAGGAGGAGGTTCTCTAGTCGACCCGTATTTTTTTTCCATCATTTTTTTTAATGTATGATCATGCATAACTTTTTACTGAGGCGTCCGATTCCGATAATTCTTTCTTCAGTGGATAGGGTGTACTTCGAAGATGGTCCCATTCGAATTCAAAAGATGAAATCCATCCCTAAGGGTAGCAACATGAAGGATATTGATCACCCACCCTCTGAATTCTGGTCCGTTAACCGATTCTATCAGGCATAACTTTGTACTGGGTTCTTCGATTTGGATGATTTTTTTTTAATAGATAGGGTATACCTTATATTAACATTTCGGAAGGAATTATATACCCTTACGGGTGGAAAAATAGGGGATACTTTTTCACTTATGAACATTGGCACACACATACGTTGTTGACAATGACAGATCGCTACTGACATTATTTCTGTTCCACATCCGTCAGAACCATTATATTCTATGAGAGGATGGAATGATATAAAAAGTAATGAAATGAACTGACCAGAACAACAAAAATGATTTATTATACAACGTATAGTAAAAGTAGATAATCATATTATTTAACTGGTAATAGTTGAAGTAAGGTGGGTAAGTAAGTATTTTGGAAGTAATCAAAAAACATGTAGGTAGTAATTGGTATATTTTAGCCATAAAAAATTGAAAAATAAAAACTTTTTAACTAAAAATTAAACCGACGAAATACGGAACTGAAAAGTAAAAAATAAAATAAATCTTCTTAGTCTCAGTAACTAACCTCCTAAACTAATGTAAGTAACTAATTTTGAGTCGGCGCCAAACAAACAATCAATGAACATCATTAAATTACTTCAAAAAAATTATCAGAAGGTCACCGCGCAACTCGATGCCATTATTTTACGCCTCACCTGATTCATTTGCTTGTTTGTTTGGCGCCGACTCAAAATCAGTTACTTACATTAGTTCAGGAGCTTAGTTACTGAGACTAAGAAGGTTTATTTTATTTTTTACTCTTCAGTTCCGTATTTCGTCGGTTTAGTTTTTTGTTAAAAAGTTTTATTGGGATATTATTGTTTATTGCTGGAGATTTCACGTTGCATTTTTATGCTATTTTTAACCGACGAAACCAAAAAGGACGAGGTTCTCTATTCGACGCGAATACTTTTTTTTTCTATGTATGATCACGCATAGCTTTTTACTGAGACGTCCGATTCCGATGACACTTTTTTCAATGGATAGAGTGTATTTCGCAGTTGGTCCCATTTGAATTTGAAAGATGAAATCCACCCCTAAGGGTAGCAAAATGAAGGATATTGATCACTCACCCTCTGAATTCTGGTCCGTCAACCGATTCTATCAGGCATAACTTTGTACTGGGTTCTTCGATTTGGATGATTTTTTTTTATTAGATAGGGTATACCTCATAGTTGATCATATTCGGATTTCGAATAGAATTATCCACCCTCACGCGTAGAAATATGGGGGATAATAGATTTTTCACTTGTGAACATTGCCACTATTTTTTATTGACATTATTTTTGTTCTACATCCGTCACGATCATTATATTCTATGGAATGATATACAAAGTTATGAAATAAAATAACCAGAACAACAAAAATAATGTATATTATAACAAATAGTAAAAGTAGATAATCATATAATTTAACTGGTAATAGTTGAAGTAAGGTGGGTAAGTATTTTGGAAGTAATAAAAAAACAAGTAGGTAATTAGTAGATTTCAGCCACAAACAATTGAAGAATAATAACTTCTTAAAAAATTGAACCGACGAAATACGGAACTGAAAAGTAGAAAATTAAATAAACCTTCTTAGTCTCAATAACTAAGCTCCTAAAGTAATGTAACTAATTTTGAGTCGGCGCCAAACAAACAATCAACGAACATCATTAAATTACTTCAAAGAAATTATCAGAATGTCACTGCGCAACTCGATGCCATCATTTTACGCCTTACCTGATTCATTTGCTTGTTTGTTTGGCGCCGACTCAAAATTAGTTACTTACATTAGTTTAGGAGTTCAGTTATTGAGACTAAGAAGGTTTATTTCATTTTTTACTTTTCAGTTGCGTATTTCGTCGGTTTAATTTTTTGTTAAAAAGTTATGTTTTGATCGTTTCTTCAACTCTTTAACAGTCTTGGTGACTTGATTAACCAACCTCCGTCAAAATTACGCGCGAAATTTCATTTTCACTCAACTCGGGTGAATACCTCCGGAATGGTGAAAGCATAAATCCTTAAACGCCTATAACACGTTCAAGGTGGTTAGCTATCCCAACAGAAATTGTGAGTATTGTTTACTAACTGATTTTTTGGTCCAATACGTATTCTGTACAATAATCGGGAGAAAAAACACTCCTTGCAATTCACGTCGACATATCTGAAACTTGATGTTTTTTTTCTCACGTATTCTTTACGATAAACATTAAAAAAAAAATTCTAGACAATTTGAAGGTTAGGTACAATATTTTTTTTCATCGATTTTTTGTTGTCTTTTGCCTTCGCTGAAAGGTAGTATTCAAGTCTGATAGGTATAATATCCAATGCTAACAGTTTACTATCTCCAATTATTTCGGCTGGGGAAATAATTTGGGCTATATCTAAAATAATGACTGGAAACAGGATTCGTATTCTATTAAACATGGCACACTTGACACCAGCAGTATCTAAACTGCTGGATTTCATTCAAATTATGTCTGTTCTTAACCAAATGAACGGAAAAAAAACAACTGTGAGTTATCAAGCAATTTTTTCTGTACAGGGTGATTCAGGAATTGTGGAGAATTAGTTATTTCTAGAATTTGAATACCTATCTCTTTTCATCTATATGGGAAAAGGGGTTTATTTTGAAATAATTTTCAGGTCATGAGTCGAAAATTCAATTTGACGAAAATAACTTCAGAGGAAGCATTTGATCTTCTAGACGGCATTACTGAGGAGCAAGACATAAATTCTGACTTGGAAAGAGACAGTGATGCATGAGATATATGTATTGCGAGAGCTCCTGGAAGAAGCGATTGCTAAAATGCCACGTGCGGTATAGACCAGGGCTGATGAAGCCTTTGAAAATGGTAAAATGTGAAAAAAATAATAGTAGGATGAAACCCATTGGAAAAAGACGAGAATATAACAAACATGAAAGGAAATATAATTTAAAGTCCTATGGGCTTTTATCTTTTACAAAAAAAAAATTCACGAAATTTGGTGGAAACTTTTTATGTCCCAAACACACTGTAATTTTTTTGATTTAAAATCTTTATTTTTTCACCTTATTTTGACTTAATATCGAAAAAGCACCCTAATTTTCAATAAAAAATTCTCCCGTCAAAATATCAGCTTTTTTAAAAAGTCGGTGGACTTTTTGTTCGTTAAAATCTCTACTTTCATTTTTTTTGGTTTAAAAAATTATCTACCCTGGCCTAGTAGCCGACAATCGATATACTGATGCCACCAATCCGAAGTACACTTTCACCAAGGATTTTTCTATCCTCAGGAATGATTTTTTTTTCAAATTCAAAAGGGGACCCACCTCGAAGCATACCCTATACAATGAAAAAAGAATCATCTAAATCGGATAACTCAGCACAAAGTTATGCGTGGTAGAATCTGTTGAGAAGTAATTTTCCTACCCTTAGGAGTGAAATTTTATTTTCAACCAACTTTGAGGTATACCCCATTAAGAATGACCCATCAAGCTCGGACTACTCTGTAAAATGTTATGCGTGCTCACACATAAAAAAAATATACGCGTCGACTAGAGAACCTCCTTCGTTTTCTTTTTTTTTTTTTCGTCGGTTTAAAATGAACAAGAATACACCGAAAGTAATCGTTATTTGAACACCTGGTGACTGGGCTATCATTCACGAGATTGGTTTTCGCAGGCTCGTGTCCATTTCAATGACTCCATTTCCTTGTCAATATCTTCATCTCCATAAAAACAGCAGTGAGCATTTAACTAATTGTTCACCGACACCTTACAGCTATTTGCATTGTAATGGGATTTTCACGATTTTTACGTATGTCTCTGCCATTAAAACGGGCCAGTAAGTAATATACATGACAAAAACAAATAATGTAACTAAGCCGGTTATTAAAAAGCCGCATAGGGCGTGCATACCAAGTGGTTCCTTCGTATTACCTGCTTGATTTATTATCTTTTACGCCTCTCTGGGTGATCCAGCTGACGATAGAGGTGATGGTATGTTAATTCCGAGTGAAAAACCGCTCATTTGCATCTTTATTATGAAATTAAATTATATAATTGGTGATGGGGTTCGCATCTAGCGAGAAGGTTCGATGAATATGTTGAATGGTAATTGGGATGTTTTCTCGAATCCAAATTCGATGGTTCTTCTTCCTTTAATCAGTTTTTGTAGCACGAACGATGATGAAAACTTACTTTCGTGTTAAGGTAAATTACTGAATTAGTTGTACTATTGCTTAGGGAAATGAGGAAAAAAACCCCATTATAAGGATGATTCTTTATTTCTCCAGTGGTCAGGAGAAATATCCGCGTGTGAATAATATAGTTAGCCATACAGAAAGACGCTTTCCCAAGTGATAGGAGCACATACCCAAAACCCGATGGCGCGGCCAATCAGAAAAATAGGAAATTTATCACTGGAAAACACAAACAGCATTTCTATTTTTCTATAAACCCCAAACTCTATAATCAAAAATTGGAGAAGAGTTAAAATATCTCTGAACGATTCTAATATTTGTTAACCGACGAAAAAAAAAGGAGGAAGTTTTCTAGATGATACGTATATTTTTTTAAGTATCACCCTGCATAACTTTTTACAAAGTAGTCCGATTTTGATGATTGCTTTTAAATGGATAGGGTTTACTCCGAAGTTGGTCCCATTTGGTTTTGAAGAAAAAAACAACTTCTAAGGGTAGGAAAATAGGGGATGATTGTTGGTTCACCCACTGAATTTTTACTTGTTAACCGATTCTACCACGCATAACTTTGCACTGGGTTATCCGATGTAGATGATTCTTTTTACACGCTTTATATTAGCTTCACTTGTATGTTTGTTTGTTTGTTTGTTTGTAACCGACTCCTTTGGGCGCGAATGATTTGAAATTTGGCAGGTGTACATAATTCCGGTGACAATGCATTGAGAAATTTTTGTGTGAAGAAAAAACAAAATGGCGGCTCCAATATGGCGTACGAGTTTTGTGATTATGGTCCGCTTCAAAATTGGTATCCGAAAGTTTTCGTGGACGGAGATTATGATTCTTTTGTTAAAATTGAAAAATTCAAGATGGCGGTTCCAAAATGGCGGCCGAGTTTTGTGATTATGATCTGATTCTATTCAAAATTGGTATGTGGGGGTTTTTGAGGTCGAATATTATGATTCTTCCGTAAAAATTGAAAAATTCAAGATGGCGGCTTCACAATGGCGGCCGAGTTTTGTGATTATGGTCTGATTCTATTCAAAATTGGTATGTGAAGGTTTTCGGGGTCATATGTTATGATTCTTTTGTAAAAATTGAAAAATTCAAGATGGTGGCTCTAAAATGGCGGCCGTATTTTGTGATTATGGTCTGATTCTATTCAAAATTGGTATGTGGGGGTTTTCGGGGTCGAATATTATGATTCTTCTGTAAAAATTGGGGAATTCAAGATGGCGGCCGAGTTTTGTGATTATGGTCTGATTCTATTCAAAATTGGTATGTGGGGGTTTTTGGGGTCGAATATTATGATTCTTTTGTGAAAATTGGAAAATTCAAGATGGCGGCTTTAAAATGGCGGCCGAGTTTTGTGATTATGGTCTGATGCTATTCAAAATTGGTATGTGGGGTTTTTGATAAAATTTGATAAAATTATTCCATTTTTCCATTTGCAAAAAATAGTTTGAAGAAAAAAACTAAAAAAACACGCTTTTATAAATAAACCACACTAAAAAGTAGGGAATAAGTAATAGTTTAAAAAAACTAAAAAACACGCTTTAATAGAAAACCAGACTAAAAAAATATAAAATAAGAAAAAAATTTGTTTTATTTAAAAAAAAGCGTGGGGTGCATGGTAACAATAATTATATAGTACATTACACACCGAGGCGATACCATGCACCCCACGCTTTTTTTTAAATAAAATAATTTTTTTTCTTATTTTCTATTTTTTCAGTCTGGTTTTCTATAAAAGCGTGTTTTTTAGTTTTTTCAAACTATTATTTATTTAATTGAATTGTGTTTGTATCAAAGTGAAACTTGGTTTTGAAATTAGAGCCATGCAAATTATCCTCTGTTTTCTAATGTGAGAGAGCGATGAAATGTAAATTTGCATTGACAGAACCCATTATACAGGGTGGACAACTCAAAAGTTGTATTGTAAAATTGCAATGATAGTTTTTAAAAATTCCGTATTTCAGATATCTAAGACGTGCATACCCCGAATCGGCCCCAAATTAGGGTCACCTTAATTTGCTACCAATGTCAGTAATCATTAATCTTCTACCTTTTCCCGAGGGTGCTTTTATTCCAGTGAACCATCCTTCCATGAAAGCTTGCTTCGCGCATTTTAAATTTTCAGCATGTCATATTCTACCAACGGTATATCCTTCATTTAACCAAATTTCGTGCATATCATAGATATTCCTGTTTTCCCTTCAAAACTGTCCAGTTGCCCTCAAATAACGAAAATTTAATGGAAAATATTTGTGGCATTTAGACGAAAAAATGAAAACTAGAACTGTAAAATAAAAATATGGATCGGCCAGGATTTGAATATGGGACCTTTCGATTTCTAGTCGAACGCTCTGCAAATTGAGCCACCAGTCCTTGTTTGAAACCGGCGATTCACACTTTTAAATTAAGTTCCGTGTAAGTAACGAAGATGATGAGGGTTAATCTGATGCATGAAAACATTCACGCATGCACACCTAATGAAATTATATTGGTCTATCCGCTGGTGTCAATCTTTATCGGATTATCGACCTACTTCAGACCGGAAAATTCATTTCCTTCACTTTCTTCCATTCCATGGGTGGAATGAAATCATCCTTTTTCATTTCCGACATAATTTTGTTCAAGTTGGGTATTTTTTTTTTAAGTAAAACGAGTGTATGAGTCTTCTCATGGCAGTCTTTCCATCCTCATTCATTAAAGTTTCTTTCTCTTTGTACTTCTCTTTGGATACCTAGTGGGACCGCGTTTATCATCGTGCACAAGCCGGTATATTGTTGAGTGTCCGACACCAGTCATATTCGAGCAAATTTTGTAACTCGGAATGTTGAGTTTTGGTGGCGAACAGCGTCGAACACATTGAGAATAATAATTTACTCATTTTTAGAAAGCGCACTTTTACTAATCCGTTTCAGAAATTCTAGCCTTTTTCAAGAACGAACTTTTCCAACAACTGCCGGAAAGAAACTAAACATATCAAATTTTTTAAACACTGAGGCACAGGTAGGTAAACTACCTACGCTTATAATCGTTTACTTACAAAAACTCTCCATTTGTGAAACAAATCCGACCATATTGTTATCTCTTATCGCAGGGTCGTATGGGGTCGGCTTTAGAATAGCCCCATGGTAAATCCTGCCTGTCGTAAGAGGCGACTAAAAGGATAACCGTAGGTGGAAGATGGTCTCATCGCCCGGTGAAATACCACCATATCGACTTTGTGTGCTGTGAAATGGACCATTCCATGTTTCAGTGTTCGGTCGATACTTTCCGGTCTCCCTCTTTCCTTTTCCCCAATTCCTCCTTTATTTTCAGGTGCATCCTAATAGTAATAATGATGAAGTCTCCTAGAGTAAAACACTCCGGAAGTAAAATACCTCTCCATTCGGATTCTTGGGCGAGAGGTACTCGAGGGGACTCAACATTAAAAATTAATTTTTGCAACATCCGCGGACTCAACGAGAACATCAATGACGTCCACCATCACCTACAGACGGAAAAACCGGATATTCTGGCTCTAACAGAAACACAAGTAAACTCGTCCACCAACAAGGTCCATATGCTTTGTCCTGGTTACGAACTCCATTCTCGATTCAGGTTCAGAGGTGGAGTCTGCCTTTACGCCAAGGCTAACCTTTCATGCCAGCGTGAAGAGAGTTTGGAACCGAAAGACTTTGATGTGATGTGGTTCAAGCTATCTGATACCAAACTGACTAAGTTCCTCTGCTGCCTTTACCTATCACCTAATGAACCTTCATATAACGACCTCTTTGAGTTTTTATCACTCAAACTGGACTACATTCAGGAGAACCATCCAACAGCTGAAACCATAATCATGGGAGACTTTAATGTACATAACGCTGCCTGGCTCAAATTCTCTAACAAAACAGATGATGCGGGTCGTCAAGCCGAGGCCTTCGCCATCACTCATGGTCTAGAACAACTGTTTGAGCTACCAACCCGCATCCCTGATGTCAACAACCAGTCTGCCAATACACTAGATCTTTTCCTCACCACCAATCCTGACCCGTATAGAATAGAAGTTTGTGCCCCACTTGGAAACTCTGATCACACCCTCATCTCCACAACATGCTCTTTCCATTTACCATCGAGCTGCACAATACCACCCCGTCTCATGTGGCATTACAATTCGGCCGACTGGGAAGGTCTTCGTATGTTTTTCTCAGCGTTTCCATGGAAGAGAGTTTGTTTCTCTTCAGTAGATCCAACACGATGTGCTGAGACAATTTCTGAAATCATCATGTTGGGGATGCAAACTTACATACCGAATACCGAAAGAAGAACATCATCCGATAAGACCTGGTTTAACAGAAACTGCTCTAGAGCTGTGGCTTCCAAACAGGCAGCATACCATCGATGGCTAAAAAATCCGGGCCCTGAGACCAGAGCAGCATATGTCGAGGCTAGAGGCATATGTAAAGAGACAATAGAATGCTCAAAAGATGCTCACAAAGCCAAAATAAGATCAAAACTTGATGAATGTCCTAACGGATCCCGTTCATTTTGGTCTGTCGCCAAAGCTGTGGGAAGAAACTTCACTTCCAGCTCATTTCCTCCCCTAACCAAATAAGATGGAACACTAGCAACGACTGCCCAGGAAAAAGCCAATATCTTTGCCCACCTATTTGCTGGAAATTCCACTCTGGATTCATCGGGAAAACAACCCCCGAACATTACACCTATTGACAGTCACATGCCCGAGATCACCTTTCGCCAACGTACTATAAAATTTTCCCAGGAAAAAGCCAATATCTTTGCCCACCTATTTGCTGGAAATTCCACTCTGGATTCTCAAGGAATGTGCCCCGAACTAACCCCTGTTCTTTTTAAGTTGTTCAACCACTCTTACAATTTGGGGGTATTTCCGTCCAATTGGAAAATTGCAAGAGTACAGCCAGTCCCTAAAAAGGCAAAAAGGCCCTACCTAGCAACTACAGACCTATCGCACTGCTATCTATTATTTCAAAGGTCATGGAAAAAGCCATCAACATCGAGCTCATGAAATATCTGGAAGACTCAGGAATTGTCAACGATAGGCAATATGGCTTCCGCCATCAGAGATCAACTGGTGACCTGCTCGCTTACGTCTCACATATATGGCAGCTATCTATTAAAAAGTATGGAGAAACTTTAGCTGTGGCATTAGATATCTCCAAGGCGTTCGATCGAGTTTGGCACCAGGGACTCCTCGCCAAGCTTCCGTCTTATGGCTTGCCCCCTCAGCTGTGTTCTCTGCTTGCTAGTTTTCTCTCAAACAGGTCTCTCCATGTAGTGGTCGATGGAGTTTCATCTGACACTCTACTCATAAATGCTGGTGTTCCGCAAGGATCCATTCTCGCACCAACACTATTTCTACTTCACATCAACGACCTGTTGAAAGCAACTTCATGTCCAGTACACAGCTTCGCCGATGATAGTACCCTCCATACCGCTTTCTCTTCCAGGGCCCCTATATCAGCCCGTGAAACCAGAAATGAACGAGGAAGAAATGTTAATAATATAAATATGGACTTAGCAACAATTCTCGAATGGGGATCTAATAACTTGGTAGAATTCAATGCAAACAAAACACAAGCATGTCTTTTCTCTAGAAAAGCCGATCTCACTGTGCCTAACATAACTTTGTCAGGAGTAACCATACCACTGAAGCCATCCATATCGATGCTTGGTATTACTATCAGCAATAACCTTTCCTGGGAAAATCACGTGAGGTCCATTGCCAAAAGTGCATCCTAAAAACTAGGTTTCCTGTTTCGTGCCAAGAGCTATTTCACCCCCAGTCAGCTGCTTATGATCCATAAGGCACAGATCCGACCTGTCCTGGAATACTGTTCCCATATTTGGAGCGCGGCACCTAAACATATCCTGAGGCTATTGGATTCTGTCCAAAAAAGAGCAATTCGTCTCGTCGGTGATGCCTCGCTTACAAACTCGCTCACTTGTCTGGAACACCGTAGAAAAGTTGGCGATTTGTCTCTATTTTATAGATATTTTCATGGCCGATGCTCTTCTGAAATATCAACAATCGTTCCTGCTTTGGCAGTCTCTTCGAGACTAACCCGTCAAGTTCAGTCATCACACCCCTTCGTGGTCACTTTGGAGACCTGCAGAACATCACTTTCCAAAGACTCGTTCATCCAACGAACAGCGAGGCTTTGGAACTCATTGCCTAGGGAGGTGTTCCCCGAGGCATACAACCTTCAGAAATTTAAGAAGAACACCAACTCCTACCTTCTTTCCCTAGGTTCCCACGATGTTCTCTGAACATTACAGGATATCCCTTTTCGGGGGAACCGGAACATAAAAAAAAAGGGACGGATCTATATCTACATATTATTTGTTGAAAAACTTCTGAAGTAAGGAAAAGATAATCAGATAGGTGTTTGTAAATTTATTATTTTATTGTACCTAGAACAGGAAATTACAGAGCATACTTCGAGCATACTTAAGCGTTGTCCATTGTTAGGGGCTAATCATATTAACAGTCACTAAGCTGATACGAAATATTTTTGAAGCAACTTTACAGGGTTCTTGGTTATATTTGGACCAATAGATATCCTCCTTATTTGAAGAGCTAGAAAAATTGTTGAATTAGGAATGTCGTAGCATTTCTTCTGAACAGTTATTAATTTTCAATAACTATAAATACGGTTTTCAGAAGATCCTGAGAAGTGGTGAGAAGCGATGGACTTGTACAAACAGAAAATGCAAATCATTTGTTCTCACTTTGGGCGAATGTGTTGAAAGTTTAACCATTACAAAACACATACAAGAACATTCTCATGATGCAGTTGTGCAGGACTAAAATCGACAAATTGTTAATTCTGCCTGCGAACGAAAAGCTGTGGAGGACCTGTCCGAAAAACCTGCGAAGGTCATCGCAGAATATTGGAGGAAAATCTGCCATCAACATTTACTACAAATGATATTGCTTGCGTCAGAAGAAACTTATATAACGCTCGTAGAAAAATTCAGCCAAGTTTACCAAAAAACATCGAGGAAGCTTTTGACTTCCTTGACGAGGCAAACATACAAACCTCTAGAGGTGAGCAATTTTCATTGTATAATAACAGAAGTGAACAGATAGTGTAAATCAAATATTCAGATTTTAGAAAAAGTCGCACAAATTTATTTAGATGGTACGTTTAGTTATTGTGCACAATTTTTCTGTCAGTTTTTTACTTCACACGGTTATTGTAATGGGCATTACATTCCATTAATTTTTTCATTGTCACCTAATAAACGCTGAGATACGTATAAAAACTTTTTTAAATCAATAATAAATATTTGTAAACATAATGGTGTTACATTAAAAATTTCAAAACTTGTTATTGGTTTTGAGAATGGCATCCACAAAGCAGTCGAACAAATTTTAGCACAGATAATTGGCTGTCGGTTTCACCTTGCCCAATCGTGGTTTAGAAAAATTGAAGTACGGCCTTATAGCCGAATATAAAAATTAAAATTCTGAAGTTGGTAGATGGCTACGAATGACTATTGCTCTTACATTTTTAAGTCCTCACGACGTTAGCGAATGGTTTGTTTTTGATTTGCTTGCGATAGCACCAATAGACGAAAAAATGCAAAAGTATTCCGATTACTTAACAGATAACTATATAACAGAAGAGTCTCTTCTTCCACCCTTTCTTTGGTCTGAGATTTCAGCTGAGCTTACACGAACCACTAATGCTTGTGAATCTCTTCATAAACATTTTAATGCGTCTTTTTATAAAGCACATCCAAACATTTGATTTTTTTTGGAAAAAACTTCAAGAATTTCAAATAGAAACTCATGTAAAATTACAAAGCATCAATATATCGGCTCAAATACATAACAGTAGGGTGAAAAATCGTCAAAAATGTATAGCAAAAATGATAGAATCTTGTTCTAGAAATGAAATTAGTCGACTACATTTTATTAAGTGTGTTTCTTTTCACTGTGCTGTAACTATTTGATATTGTATTTTTATTATTATAGGTAGATAAGAAGTATAGAACGATAGAAGCTTGTGTGATGTAAAAGTTGTATGTTTATAAAGAAAAATATTAATTTAATAAACAAATGAAAAGTAAACTTTTTTTTTTCATAATATGAGAGAAATAAAATGAAAATTAATTGGTTGAAATAATTTTTCTTTCCGGGAACCAAATTACACGTAGATACCAGGCAAACTAAAAATGTCGGGAACCAAATTACGACTATAAATTAGACAAACTTAAAATATCGGGAACCGAATTACACATTTTTCAGACCCTTCTTAATCTGGGAACCAAATTATATGTTCCCGGAAGTTTGTTTAGGAATTCCGTTAGTTTTCAAGTTGGGGTCATAAAAATTGGTATTTGAAGTATTTGTTACGAACAGAAGAAATATGTATTTCAGTGTTTTAAGAAATTCAACCTCTACGTGGGTGAAAGTTTCTATGGGGGTTCCGTTAGTTTTCAAGTTAGGGTCATAAAAATTGGTATTTGAAGTCTTTGTAAGGGATAAAGGAATACATGTTTCAGTGTTTTTATGAATGCAACCCCTAAGGAGGTGAAGAGGGGGTGAAAATTTATATGATTCCGATAGTTTCAAAGTTAGGGTCATCAAAATTGGTATTTGAGGTCTTTCAAAGAAATACGTGTTTCAGTATTTTTAGAAATTCCGTACCTAAAGGGGTGAGTGAATTTGTAATAGTCGTCACAGAAAATACAAAATTCAACGCAGACTGATACTAGCTAGTTATAGTATATAAAAGTTAATAGTTAAAGTGAGGTGGGTAAATAAGTATTTTAAAAGTAATCCTAAGTAAGTAGGTAGTAATAAGTAAATTTTAACTGCAAAGAAATAAAAAATGAAAACTTTTTAACAAAAAATTAATCCGACGAAAAAAGAAACTGAAAAGGAAAAAATAAAATAAATCTTTTTAGTCTTAATAACTAAGCTCCAAAACTAACGTAAGAAATTATTTTTGAGTCGGCGCCAAACAAACAATCAACGAAGATCATTAAATTACTCTTCCAGCGACCTCGTATTAACGAGTGTGTTTAATCTAAACGAAATCGATAATTAATGACCCCTATTAACGTTCAATTTCTCTATTAATAATAATAATAATAATGTATTTGCTCAAAATACAATAAAACATTGAATCCTGCAATACATTCAAATTATAGCAAATAAATAGAGTAGAAAACCCATAAAAGGTGAAACCTTGTGCATGGGTATACTACTTATGATATATAAGCCTAAACTATAAAATAATAGGATAATGTTAAATTGTAAAACAGTAGATAATTTTAAATTCATTGACAATACATTCAGTATTATTATTACAGTTTGAATAGAATAAAATAAGTAAATTGATAAATAAAATGTTTCTGCCATTTATTGTTTTGGTTTTCATCTTTGTATAAGAACTATTTTGGTGCAGAGCTGCGATAAATTGAAATCATTTCGTAACTTTATGTCTCATATGGAATACATGACTCAGTTTATAGAATATATATATTTATATTTTTTTGTGTTATATAGGGTTCGATTTATGATTATCACTGAAATATTTGAAGAACCTAGTTGGGAGCTAAACTCAAGAGCCATATTTTTATTTTTATTTTTTTAATGCCAGAACTATTGATGTTTTTTATTTCATTTGGGATTTTTCTGTAAATTATAGGGTTTAGGTAGAAGAGAAATCTTTGGTTTTTTTGTCGTTCCAACCTTTGGTATTTTTGTAGTTTGATTTTTTAGTGTAGTGTTGTATGGATGGTCAATTTGGGGGAACTCATATTTGTGTTTATGATGGTAACATGCAAGGTTCAAAAAGTATAACTGATGGATTGTGAGCAGTTTCGATTCTTCGAAAATTTGTTCTATTGGGAACCTGTAATCTTTTCCAAACATTATTTTCATCAGCCATTTTTGGGTAACTTCGAGGTTTTTAATGTAATTGTTTGTTATTCCTCCCCAAACAAGTAAACCATAGTTAATGTGTTTGGGCTAGACTGGTGTACAGTATTTTCATTTGTGGTATGTTGAACAATTTATTGTATAATTTGAATTTAGTTATCAATGATCTTAGTTTTTTGGTAACATATTCAGCGTGTTTATGCCATCTGAGATTTTGATCTATGATGAGACCTAGGTATTTTATACTCTCTTTCATTCCAATTTCAATGATGTTTTCGTTGATGTTATTCATAATTTTATTATATGTTGGTAAGTTATTATTATATATTGCGAATGGAATGAAGTGGGTTTTGTAAAAATTAATCGTCAGTGATTTATTGTTAAACCAATGTAATAGGGTTTCCAAATCTTTTTGAACTCTAGTTTTCAGGTTGTTCCAGTCACTGCCTCGATATAAAAGTGCTGTGTTGTCTGCAAAGCTGATGATATTCGCTTCCACAACAATATTGAAGAGATCATTTATATAAATATTAAATAGGATCGGTCCAAGGACCGTTCCATGGGGCACTCCGTACTCAATAATATGGTCTGAGCTATATGAGTTATTGATTTTTACCCTTTGTTTCCTGTTAGATAGATAACTGGTGAAAAGTCTCAATGGCCCATCTCTGAAACCTATATTTTCCAATACTTTCAGTCACACCGTGTCGAAGGCCTTCGCCAAATCAACAATGACACATAGTGAAGTTTCTCCTTTGTCCATCGCTTCGTAGATATCTTTTGTTAAGTGGATCATCGCATCCTGTGTTGAATAGGTTTGGCGGAATCCATACTGGTTACCTGAGAGTATATTGTATTTTTTGATATAATTATCTATTGTTATTTTGAGAATTTTTTAGAAAATTTTCGCTAGATGGCTTATTAAGGAGATAGGTCTGTAATTAGTCAGCTCCTTTTTGTCTCCCGTTTTATATAACGGTTTTATTACAGAGTGTTTAAGGGCATCTGGAAAAATTCCTAGTTCGATCGACTTGTTTATGATAAATGTTAATGGTCTCGTTATATAATCAACGAATTTTATTAGAGTTTCAGATTTAATATTATCTAGTCCGGTAGCTTTCTTTGTTTTCAGTTTTAGAATCACTTCTCTAACTTCTTTTTCGCTACATTCTTCAAGAAAAATTGAGTTGCATACTCTTTTTTCGACGAATTTAACATATTTTTCTTCATTTTTCGCGTTAGCTAAATTGTGCCCTATTTTCATGAAACAATGAGCAAAATGTTCCGCTTTAATTTAATCATTTGATGTGATGTTGCCATCTGGATCTTTTATATATTTGATCTCGGTTACTTTATTTTTGATTTCGATTGATTTTAGTGAGTTCCATAGTTTTTTGCATCATTCTTGTGTTTATCTATTTCATTCTTATGAAACGTTATTTTTGCCCTATCTATCATTTCGTTGAGGTTATTCCGATATTTTTTTTTTAAACCTCATTCCTTTTTTATTACATGTTTTCTATTGATTTTAATTTTTTGTGTGCATTTTTCGGTTATTTCTGAGAATCTTTTTATGAATTTATTTGTTGCCCTTTCGATATCGTATTTTTTTTTAAAAAATTTGTGCTTGTTACTGATGAATTGTTTTTATTCTAAAGTTCCGCCGTCTTTACATATTCTAGTTGGAGCTCAAAGGTAAATTGGTCCTGTGTACATTTGTCGAAGTTTGATTTATAGTTTGTATCTGGTTTTTAAAAATATATGATCGATGCATGTCTTAGAGTTATTCTGTATTCTAGTAAACTCGTTTATTGCTGGTATATATCCGTGCTCACTCATGATATTTAGATACTCAGTAGCATAATCTGTGTTATCCAAAATATCTATATTGATGTCTCCTACAATCATTTCGAAGTAAGTTTTTTTGGGTGGATTCCTGTTGTGTAAAAATGAATTTAATGAGTCGTTGTACAAAAGTTGACGGTGACCTATATATGACGATGATTTCGATCATTTTTCCGTTAATTTCGGTTTTTATGCTGATTGCTTTTACCGTTCCTATTTGCTTTATCTCTGATGTGAAATCAAAGGAATCTTTTATGTATACCAGACAGCCATCATTTTGATTTAGGTCTCCGTAGTTATATACTAACTCATATCCAGGAAGATTTAATTGGAATAAATTATCAATTTTCCATGTTTCTGTTAAGGCTATTATGTCAAAATCATGTCTAAAATATTCAAGAGCTATTCTGAGTTCATCAATATTCTTAACTATACTTCGTATGTTCGTATGAAATAATCCAAAGTCTCGACTGTCATTCCTATTACTATTATCTGCCAAAAAATCATTGCAATCCCTAAAGTTTTCGAATATATTATTGGATCCATCTTACAGTAAAAATAAAAATATAAAAAACATAAGAAATATGCCCAGTTATGACTCAATGGTTGAATTATAAGTTAATGTATAGAAAGCACACATATATACTATATATTATAAGAAAGAAAAAGTTTTTTGAGGTACCTATTTATTTTCAAATGGTCGATTCGTTCTTCACCAGTTGCTTCTTGCTATTTCAGAACGAGTCCTTTATGTTGAAAAGGGGAACATTCTCAATTGAATATTGATAGAAATATTTTTCTGTGAATTGAAAAATCCACGATTAAAATGAAGTTATTTTTTGGGAATGTCTAACAGAAAACAACTACTTCCCCGGCTAAAGCCACGCTGGACATTGAACTACATCTGATAGATATTCGTTCCAGTTGGGCCGCTGAGTAGACTTCGTCATCAATGACCAAGTTTTTCCGCGTATTTGGGCTGAGTAGCCTTTCGATCGCGCAATCTTTTGATGTTCCCTGAGGATTTTATTCTCCTGTCGGTCCTCGTAGCACAAGTCCTGTATGAAATGTATGTTTGTACCCTTCAGTTTGTAACAATTCTTAAGTACAGTGGTTTTTTTCAGGTAAGAAATAAATTCAATTTTTATTGCACTTTTGTTTCCTGCCCTAAACGGATACAAATTATTCATTTCATTCACTGTTATCTCGATTCCGAGCAATTCTTTGTTTTTTTTCAGAACTACTGGTACAAATTCTGTTCCGTCTGAGACAGTCAGACCAAAGATTATCAAATTGTTTTTCCGTGACTGTCTATCGGAATTAATACATCTCGCTTCAAGATATTTATATCTGGTTTCTAATCGTTTTATGTCAGAAAAGCATGCTGCGATCTTTCCTATCAGTTTACTGTTCTCTGTTTTGATTTCTTCTTTCAATTCTTTTTTGATATAATTGCTTTCTTTCTTTATGGAGTTCAGAAGCTGGTTTAGAAGATCAGCATTGGTGATGTCTCTCGCTTCCATTTTTACTTCATATTTCGTGACAGAACAACTTCATGAACTACGTGTGTTTTATTATACAGTGCTTCTCAGGAGTCCTCTCCCCCCCCCCTCTTATTTTTGGAACGATTATACATAAACAAGTGAAATTTGGAAACTGAATATTAAAGGTTGTAAACTTCCCTACTAGTGATGATAGATGACGAAATCGTCAGAGATGACGTCACGAGGCCATTGTGACCAATAATTTCAAATGGAACCCTACGACAAGCGACACCTCTTTTAAAAGGTATCGAAAAAACCTACTAATTTTGTTTGTGTTTATGGCAGTTTTAATGGCTCATTAGTAAACATTAAAATTTAAATTCCATTCAGTATGATATCAATTACAGATTTAAGAATCAGTATCTAGTTAAAGAAATTGCTCGAAGTGACCTCCATTTACTTCCTGACAGTGAAATTCCTATTTTTAAACTCTTCTCGTACTTTTGCAAATGTGTCTGCGGAAACAGCCTCACATTCTGCAACAATACGTCGTTTTAAAACGTCAATATTGTCAGGTTCAGTGGCGTAAACCTTTGATTTGAGGTACCCCCACAGAAAAAAATCCAAAGGTTTGAGCTGGCCATTCCGTTGAACCTCGTCGTCCAATCCATCTACCACGATACTCCTCATCCAAATACCGTCTTACTGCACCGTAATAGTGTGGAGGAGCACCATCCTGTTGGAATGTTATTTCCAAATTGCCGAATTCATCTGGATTATCTTCCAAAATTTCAAGGATTAACGGTTCTATTGCGTTTTGCAACAGCTCCAGATAAACCTCACCAGTTAAATTAGTTTTTAAAAAAAGAGGCCCAACGATGTGGTTTCCCAGGATACCTGCCCAAACATTCACCTCCGGGGGAAATTGGGTATGTGTTTCACGAAACAGGTGAGGATTTGCGTCACTCCAATACCTCACATTTTGTGTATTTACATTTCCATTTAAATAGAAACTACTTTCGTCACTAAAACGAATTATTTTGACATAGTCTGGCTGTTAATTTTATTTTCCATATTTTCACAAAATTCTAGTCTTCGGTCTGGGTCGTCGTCTGAGAGTTGATGAACCATTTTTAATTTGTATGGACGAAATTTGTTGGTTTTTTCAACACACTGTGTACTGTACTTCGACTGACTTCATAGGTAGATGCAACGTGAGTTCTTGAAGAAGTAGGATTAACTATTACTTCGCTGCTACTTTATCACCTGAAGCACGTACCCTTTCGCTTCTTGAAGCACTTAAACGTTCGGCTCACATCAGTTTAACAAATTATTATAATGTACAAAAATATTGAAAGTACCAAAAGCTGCTAAAACAGTTAAACGTTCCATCAACAATACACAAATTATTAAATGTACAAAAACTTGGACAATTACAAAAACGTCGAATTAGGAAGACTTACAAAAACGTCAGCTTATTTGACAACAATCCAGAGGCGGAGCTTGAATTTGGAATTTTAGTATTAACTGATTTAATTCATCAGAGCTTTGCGTTTTTTAAAAGCGAGTTGCCAAAACTGCCATAAACACAAACAAAATTAGTATCATTGAATAGGTTTTTTCGATACCTTTTAAAAGGTGTCGCTTGCCGTAGGGTTCCATTTAAAATTATTGGTCACAATGGCCTTGTGACGTCATCTTTGACGATTTCGTCATCTATCATCACTAGTAGGGAAGTTTACAACCTTTAATATTCAGTTTCCAAACTTCACTTGTTTATGTATAATCGTTCCAAAAATAAGAGGGGGGGAGGGACTTTTGAGAAGCACTGTATTATATTCGTGCTCCGCCACTGGGTGAATAGGATTATTTCTTTATAAACTTGTACACTTTATACACTTTATCTTATCTGGTTCGCTTTTATATATTTCAGATATTTATATTTATTATGAGGTTCATTTTATTTTTTGCTTTTCAGTGTCTTTTATCATTGGTTCAATGTTTTGTTAATTCATGTACTGATTGGGATTTTTGTTTAACTTTACTGAAATTAACGTTGCTGTGAAAAGTTTTGATATGTTTTATGGAATAATGAATACCCACGTTCCACTTTACAAAAATTTCAAATATAAATATCCAATCTGGTATCCAAGCGAGGGAATAAAACATATTAAAGAAAAATCCAAGTTACACAGAAGGTTTAAAGTTAGAGGTACTTTTAGTTGTGAAGAATTTAGTGGACTTTGGAAAAATATCAACAAAAACTCAAAGAAGCATATGCATCGTGTTTACAAAATGATGAAATCAAGTTAAAAGATGATCCCAAACATTTCTGGGTATTTGTCAACAATAAAAATAGATTTTTAAAAATCCCTGGTAAAATGGCCTTCGTAGGTGAATCTTATACTTATCCGCAAACGATTGTGGATGCTTCCGGTAAATGTAACCGTAGAGAAAAACCGTTTTCAAATTTTGATCATAATATCCTAGTAGATATTAGCTGTGAACCCTCACTGAAATAGATATCTTGGAAGCTGGGAAAAAATCAAATAATAAGTTGAGTTCAGGTTCAGACAAAATACCATAATTTTTTCTGAAAGACTGCCTAAGAATGTTAGTTCATTATCAACAAATCCTTTGCAATTTCATTTAAAAAACCTCAACTTCTCCAGAATCTTGGAAAATTGCCCTATTCATAAAGCTCAAGATCGTAATGTCATCAGTAAATCTAGCCCAATATCAATTCTAAATCTTGGAGACTATTTTTCACAGCCGCATCTATCTGTCTACCAGGCATATCATATCTGAATACCAGCATGGTTTTATGAATTCCAGATCATTCGTTGGGAACCTGGCTGTCTTCAATCAATATTTGTGTGAAATGGGGGGGCAAGTTGATGCGGTGTATACGGATTTCTCTAAAGCCTTGGATAAGATCAATCATAAGTTATTTCTCCATAAATTTACTATTATGAGCTTCAATGAAACTTACCTTCAACTTCTGAAATCCCAGCTCCATCAACGCGAACATTATGTTCATTACAATGGTTTTTATTCAAATGTCTATGTTGCAACCAGCGGAGTACCTCAAGGGTACAATCTTGGTCCATTATTATTTTTAGTATTTATTAATGATTTGTGCAACTTATCAGAGTGATGATTGCGTCATATTACAAAATCAGATTATGATTTTACATAACTGGTGTCTTGAAAATCACCTCCATTCGAATATACATAAATGTCAAATTTAGGCGCGAAGTTAATGTTTTCTTAGAAAGAAGTGATACTATTTGGATTTAGGTGTCCATTTCGATCATCAACTAACATTTAATTATCACATTAATTTTATTGTCAGTTCAGCATACCGTGCATATGGCTTCATCATCAAGAACTGTAAGAAGTTCAATAACATCTTACCATTAACCCCTATATTTCAGTTTGGTAAGATCAGAACTAGAAAATGGGTCCATAATATGGAATCCCATATATAATAAATATTCATTCTGGTATAGATAAAGTTTAGAAGGAATTCTTTGACTTCCTGTGCTTCTAAATCGATGGGTATTATCCTCCAAGAGATTGTGATTACCTCGGTTTTGAGACCAATTCTATACTTGATTTATGTGATTGATTTCGAAACTGATGATAACTCTGAGATTACGCAATTTGCTGACGACACATCCTTAACGCTCCAAACTACAAACTACGAGGAATAAATGAAATGAAAGTAGCAGAATCGAATGCTGATAAAGGGTTGACAAATAATAAATTAAAACTCAATACAAATAAAACGCAACATTACTTTTTACACACAAACAACTGCCTATAGATCAAAATGAATCGATCGAATTTCTTGGGTTCCAAATGGATCCAAAGCTCTCTTTGGAAAAACATGAAGATATTATTTGCAAAAAATTGGCAAAGTGCATTTACGTTATAAGAAGTTTAATGGACATTTCATCTATTGAAACCATTATCACCGCTAACCATTCACTTTTTATGTCCCATATCTCTTATGGTCTAGAAGTTTGGGGGCACTCGCCTCATGCAAAAAGAGTGTTTGGAATGCAAAGAAAAGTTTTGCGAGTTATCTTCGAACTGGGTTATCAAGAAGACGTTAAAACAACATTTATTAATAATAAAATGTTTACACCCTTCTCTTTAGGTCTATTCGTGCATAAATTATGTAAAAAAAATTGTCACGTATATCTAAATCAAAACGATTTTCATTTACATAACACCAAACAATCACAACAAATTAAACTTGAATTCACAAGACTAAATCACTGCCGTTTTTCGAAAAATTATTATGGTCCCACTTTATTCAATAAACTACCAGAAGATATTAAAAAACTTAAATACAGCTTCGTTTACAAATTACATGAGGAATATCTGCTTGGAAAACGCGTTTTATAGTATCGACGAATTCTTATCATTTGACTTCAACACCAACTAATAGGTATATCTCGAAGTTACAATAGACGTAGACACAAAAAAAATTATAAACATGTATATTCTAATAAAACTGTAATATTTATTTTGTAATTGTTCACCTCTCATTTGTTTATTTGTTCATTTATGCTGTATGGGGTCGGCTTTAGAATAGCCCCATGGTAAATCCTGCCTGTCGTAAGAGGCGACTAAAAGGTTAACCGTAGGTGGAAGATGGTCTCATCGCCCGGTGAAATACCACCATATCGACTTTGTGTGCTGTGAAATGGATCATTCCATGTTTCAGTGTTGGTCGATTCTTTCCGGTCTCCCTCTTTCCTTTTCCCCAATTCCTCCTTTATTTTCAGGTGCATCCTAATAGTAATAATGATGAAGTCTCCTAGAGTAAAACACTCCGGAAGCAAAATACCTCTCCATTCGGATTTCCGGGCGAGAGGTACTCGAGGGGACTCAACATTAAAGATTAATTTTTGCAACATCCGCGGACTCAACAAGAACATCAATGACGTCCACCATCACCTACAGACGAAAAAACCGGATATTCTGGCTCTAACAGAAACACAAGTAAACTCGTCCACCAACAAGGTCCATATGCTTTGTCCTGGTTACGAACTCCATTCTCGATTCAGGTTCAAAGGTGGAGTCTGCCTTTACGCTAAGGCTAACCTTTCATGCCAGCGTGAAGAGAGTTTGGAACCGAAAGACTTTGATGTGATGTGGTTCAAGCTATCTGATACCAAACTGACTAAGTTCCTCTGCTGCCTTTACCTATCACCTAATGAACCTTCATATAACGACCTCTTTGAGTTTTTATCACTCAAACTGGACTACATTCAGGAGAACCATCCAACAGCTGAAACCATAATCATGGGAGACTTCAATGTACATAACGCTGCCTGGCTCAAATTCTCTAACAAAACAGATGATGCGGGTCGTCAAGCCGAGGCCTTCGCCATCACTCATGGTCTAGAACAACTGGTCGAGCTACCAACCCGCATCCCTGATGTCAACAACCAGCCTGCCAATACACTAGATCTTTTCCTCACCACCAATCCTGACCCGTATAGAATAGAAGTTTGTGCTCCACTTGGAAACTCTGATCACACCCTCATCTCCACAACATGCTCTTTCCATTTACCATCGAGCTGTACAATACCACCCCGTCTCATGTGGCATTACAATTCGGCCGACTGGGAAGGTCTTCGTATGTTTTTCTCAGCGTTTCCATGGAAGAGAGTTTGTTTCTCTTCAGTAGATCCAACACGATGTGCTGAGACAATTTCTGAAATCATCATGTTGGGGATGCAAACTTACATACCGAATACCGAAAGAAGAACATCATCCGATAAGACCTGGTTTAACAGAAACTGCTCTAGAGCTGTGGCTTCCAAACAGGCAGCATACCATCGATGGCTAAAAAAAACACATATGCAAAGAGACAATAGAATGCTCAAAAGATGCCCACAATGCTAAAATAAGATCAAAACTTGCTGAACGGATCCCGTTCATTTTGGTCTTTCGCCAAAGCTGTGGGAAGAAACTCCACTTCCAGCTCATTTCCTCCTCTAACCGAAGAAGATGGAACACTAGCAACGACTGCCCAGGAAAAAGCCAATATCTTTGCGCACCTATTTACTGGAAATTCCACTCTGGATTCATCGGGAAAACAACCCCCGAACATTACACCTATTGACAGTCACATGCCCGAGATCACCTTTCGCCAACGTACTATCAGAAAGATTTTGCTGGGTCTCAACACCAACAAAGCCTGTGGATCTGACGGAATCCCGCCGATTGTTCTCAAGAAATGTGTCCCCGAACTAACACCTGTTCTTTGCAAGTTGTTCAACCACTCTTACAATTTGGGGGTATTTCCGTCTCACATATATGGCAGCTTTCTATTGAAAAGTATGGAGAAACTTTAGCTGTGGCATTAGATATCTCCAAGGCGTTCGATCGAGTTTGGCACCAGGGACTCCTCGCCTAGCTTCCGTCTTATGGCTTACCCCCTCAGCTGTGTTCTCTGCTTGCTAGTTTTCTCTCAAACAGGTCTCTCCATGTAGTGGTCGATGGAGTTTCATCTGTCACTCTACTCATAAATGCTGGTGTTCCGCAAGGATCTATTCTCGCACCAACACTATTTCTACTTCACATCAATGACCTGCTGAAGCAACTCCATGTCCAGTACACAGCTTTGCCGATGATAGTACCCTCCATACCGCTTTCTCTTCCAGGGCCCCTATATCAGCCCGTGAAACCAGAAATAAACGAGGAAGAAATGTTAATAATATAAATATGGACTTAGCAACAATTCTCGAGTGGGGATCTAATAACTTGGTAGAATTCAATGCAAACAAAACACAAGCATGTCTTTTCTCTAGAAAAGCCGATCTCACTGTGCCTAACATAACTTTGTCAGGAGTAACCATACCACTGAAGTCATCCATATCGATGCTTAGTATTACTATCAGCAATAACCTTTCCTGGGAAAATCACGTGAGGTCCATTGCCAAAGTGCATCCCAAAAACTTGGTTTTTTGTTTCGTGCCAAGAGCTATTTCACCCCCACTCAGCTGCTTATGATCTATAAGGCACAGATCCGACCTGTCCTCGGATACTGTTCCCATATTTGGAGCGCGGCACCTAAACATATCCTGAGGCTATTGGATTCTGTCCAAAAAAGGGCAATTCGTCTCGTCGGTGATGCCTCGCTTACAAACTCGCTCACTTGTCTGGAACACCGTAGAAAAGTTGGCGATTTGTCTCTATTTTATAGATATTTTCATGGGCGATGCTCTTCTGAAATATCAACAATCGTTCCTGCTTTGGCAGTCTCTTCGAGACTAACCCGTCAAGTTCAGTCATCACACCCCTTCGTGGTCACTTTGGAGACCTGCAGAACATCACTTTCCAAAGACTCGTTCATCCAACGAACAGCGAGGCTTTGGAACTCATTGCCTAGGGAGGTGTTCCCCGAGGCATACAACCTCCAGAAATTTAAGAAGAACACCAACTCCTACCTTCTTTCCCTTGGTTCCCACGATGTTCTCTGAACATTACAGGATATCCCTTTTCGTGGGAACCAGAACATAAAAAAAAAAAAAAACTTTAGTGTTTTTATGGTATTTATATATTCTTGACAAAACCTTATAATACTATTGTATTTTTTATGGTGAATAAAGGATATTATTGATTTACTGCATAGATTTGACTTGGTGTGTTTAGAGAAATGTAGAAATTAGACATGTGTTTAATGCTTGTATAAATTATTGAACAGTAAAATTGACTGTCGCAAATTGATATTTTTGTTCCTAGAATAACATCAAGACATATCATTTTTGTGCAAAAGAGCTCAAACAAAAACTTAATGTTAAAAGCACCAATAAATTTGATGTGCAGTAATGCAAATAAACTCTCAAGCATTTTTGACATCTTTTGTTGCAGTATATGTTAACCAAAAAATAAATCTCGTGCGATTCTTCGAATTTTTCAAAGTATTTGAAAATGAGTTGTAATTTTCATTCATATTGAAAAAAAAATTTAACAAAAAATTAAACCGACGAAATACGGAACTGAAAAGTAAAAAATGAAATAATCCTTCTTAGTCTCAATAACTGAGCTCCTGAACTAATGTAAGTAACTAAACAAGCAAATGAATTAGGTAAGGCGTAAAATGATGGCATCGAGTTACGCAGTGACATTTCTGATAATTTTTTCGAAGTAATTTAATGATCTTCGTTGTTTGTTCATTTGGCGCCGACTCAAAATTAGTTATTTACATTAGTTTAGGACCTTAGTTATTGAGACTAAGAAGGTTTATTTTATTTTTTATTTTTCAGTTCCGTATTTCGTCGTTCTAATTTTTTGTTAAAAAGTTTTTATTTTTCCATTTTTTGTGGCTGAAATCTACTATCACCAGTTGAATAATATGATTATCTAGATTGATTTGTCGAAAATATAAACAGGATGTTCATAAAATCAGATGTGGAATCATCTGCGAGTGAAAGATAAACCTTAGTCACTATCTTCCATCGTCAAGATAACCTCTTGTGGGGTATTCATGTTGGAAAGGGAAACATTCTCAATTGAGAATGTTTCCCTTTCCAACATGATTATCTACTTTTACTATTTGTTGTAATATAAACTATTTTTGTTGTTCTGGTACAAATATAATAATATGAAAACAACAAAGATAATATATAATGTAAATAAGTAAAATGCCTATTTTAAAGTTGTGATTCGGTGTCCTCTTGATCATAGAAGAGGACGTATGCTCCTCCACTCACAATGGATTTTGGTGACAGCGGTGATACTCTCGAGTCATTGTACTCGTGCCATGTGCCTGCGTAAGGGTGCCTACAGTAAGCCGTGTAGTGTCCGTTAAGAGTTGTTCCGCTATGGTTGGATACAGCATACAAGTTGTAGCGACACGGAGCTGCGTTATCTAGTGCATAAGTATTCATATCTAATCCATCGAGAGGAAAGTCAATGAAGACATTTAGTTTTCCTCTGAATCTATCCTTCTGCGAAAATCTTTTCAAGTGAATTACTAAAATTTTGGGGAATTTAAGTATAGATAATGACTTCGTGCATTTTCTCCTTTTCTTACATTTATAATAACTGGGTTTTTCGTCATCATCCAAAATTTATTCCCTAGTAAACGAGTCTAAACATTGTTACAGACTGAGCTTGCCAGTAATCTGTGGAATAGGGAGTGAAAGGTCCCAGAATGGGTCAAAAGTGACAGAACAATGGCCACAGAAAGTACATTTCAACGATGATTTTAGTTGACCAACAAAGTTATCGACAATTTTTGAGTTGTCCATTCTAAGATATCTTGACCAAGACTCTTTTGCCTTTTCATTATCGCTCAAATTTTCATCGATTTCTATGAACGTAGGTTTAGGCCTTTCTCTTACTCTGTTTACATCTTCATGAAGACCTTCCAATAAATATCTGAAAAATTCCTTGGCATCCTGTTGAGCGTCACCCATAAAACGAGGTGTAAATCTTTGTATCTGGTTTCTCAAAGAAACAGTGTTAACCACCACATCAGACGAATCTTCTGACCAAAGTTCTTTTACCACTTCTTCAAATGCTTTCATCAAAGAACCCTTCATACTTGATATGCTTGTGTTGATATCCTTCAAATGTTCGTTTTTTCTCAGATACTCGAGCAACCATCTGGTATTCGATAAACATTGTATTGCGCCATTCATAAAGCAAGTATTGCCAATGTTTTTCAAACCATTAAGACCGAGAGTTTTGGAGCTTCCAAGCACAAGTGGTTTCATGGAGTTAAAACTGAGGGAGATGCGCTCACCGCTACTGCTATCTTCAAAGGAATAGTCTCTTATGCGATGATTTTCTCTATCATTGGAACTCGATTGGAGGCTGCTTGAAATCGAGTTGGGTAAAGATATGGCAGATCGCGATATTTTTTTGGAGGTGGATGAATCCAAATTATACTTTTCAGGTATTTGGCTCCGAATATTAGACCTATGGATACTACTTGACTACTTGACATGTTAATTCTTAGTTTATTTCATTACTTTGTATATCATTCCATCCTCTCATAGAATATAATAATTGTGACGGATGAGAACAAAAATGATGACAATAACGATCTGTCATTGTCATTTTTATTGGGCATTACTCCATACAACCTTGATGAATATTTTGAATATTTTTAATGTTTTATTTTATTTTATTGTTTTAACAAACATTTTACCTGGAACATGTTCACATTTATAATTGTTCAGATATATATAATATTTTTATCGATTTTGTGAGTTGATATCGTTGATGTGTGTCTCATTTTATCTATATTCAACTATGTATTGTATTTTATGAATAACTTTATTAATACATGTACTTTGTTTTGACTTGTCCTATAGCTTTGTGAGCTTGCATTTGGATCAATAAATTATCTATCTATCTATCTGTCAACTACATATGTGTGCAAAAAAAAAAAAATATACGCGTCGACTAGAGAACCTCCTCCTTTTTGGTTTCGTCGGTTAAAAAGGGGTACTATTAATCAATCCTCTAATAAATTGTAAGATTGATCTGCCAATTGGGTTATAATTATTAATAATATTATAATATGTTATGTATCAATTAATGTTTTTTCAACGTTATTGATAATATTCATCCAATAATCCCTCTACTCAGGTCCAGTTGTATTCGAGATACAAACAAACAAATTTCGCTCAACCTTGACTGAAGTTTTAAAACTTTTCCGAAACGCTCTAAAGAGTAATTGAAATTCTGATTCAAAATAAATCGAAAAAAAAAACTTGAAGTAAAGTGAATTCGATGAAAAGTAATAATGAATGAAAATAATTACACAACTCAACAGCGGTTTGGTACGCAAAAATTTCCCAAAATTCGTGATTGTTTCTCGAAACTTTTGAATAACATGATCTCCACATATACAGTGACCGGCAGAAAGTACGCATCATATAGGAAATTCTTAATAAATTTTGACAAATATCGATACGTTTGGAGGTATTTTTTTTATAAATTATGTTTCAGAACACATTTATTTGAAAAAATATCAAAAAATGTTATTCGGAAAAGTTTTTCAGAACATCATTTTATAGCTACGTAAAAGTTTTGAAAAAATCTGAAATACAAAAATCAAAATAAATGTTTTGCCATAAAAAAATTATTTTGGAAAAATACATTTCTGACAAAAAAACTCATCATTAAAGCCACAGTAATATTTTGAATATTTTGTAAAGATACTCAAGCAATTTCGATTTGATTCGGAGAAAATTTGAAATCTGTTAATTTGCCTTGTGTTCAGCTGCTTCATAAGAGGTCACTGAAATATCTTAAGGACATTATAATCCCGATACTGTTCATTATTAATGAAGGACCATGTTTCTACACAATTTCAATTTAAATTTTTTATTAGACAAAAAATTGTTGGCAACAAGAACTTGCAAATTTTTCACTTTTTGTTTTCAAACACTTCATAATAAAATTAGAAGCTGAAATAATTATAAGCCAAACAGTTTAATACATACTCGAAACATTGTAATTGTTCATTACTCGACATGTCTACCCTGACGTTTAATATATGTAGTCCATTTCTCTGGACACATTTCGCAGCATTTGTGGTGTAATGTTAGCAATACGTCGTCGTATTATTTCTTCCAAATGGCCCATATTATGAAATTGCCGATGTTTATAAACCTCACTTTCAAGGTACCCCCATATGTGGGGATCTGGCAGGCGAAATAATTTTTAAATTTTTTTAATTTCTCGCCAGACACGAAAAGATGAAAGGCACTGTACAACGTTTTTTGGGGTGGTTTCGTGATTTGTCAAAACTTAGTAATAAAAGAATTTCCCAGAATAGTTTGAATGAGTTGAAGTTTCGCAGAATCACTTTATAACTTCAAATTTGGAAATCTTTGAAATAAACTAAAAACTATAAAACTGAAATTAATTCCAAAACTCAATGTGCATTCCTAAATAAACGTTGGTACTGGTCTCACCAGCGGTTACTTCAACGAAAGTTATACGAATTTTGTCGGTATCAAGTTTTTTTTTTGACACGTGTTATTCTATGTTTACTATGCACAAGAATAATAGCAGGAAGAGTGAGAGTATGTATGTCAATCCCGTACGGTTCATTCAATATTGGCAGCCCCGACATATTCCACATAAAATACTTCATAAACCGTCAGTGCGATCCGTTGCCAACCCGACCGGCGCTCTTCCTATCTGATAAATGGTTGTAGCGTGCGATACAACACCCATTTCATACCTCCATATAAATTATCAAATGTAGCAGAGTCTACCTAAATTGTGACACTAACATGTACGTCGGCCGACGCCATATAGACGTTTCGCACCGCGCCGCCACTACATGCTGCCAAACTAATGAGTGTGTTAAAATCACATCAATCAATGGTCACGTAGCAACCGTGTACTTTGATCTGGACTCACCCTCCCGGCTAATTTACCCCGTTATTTGCTCTCTTCTTGAATGTTACCGTACAGTCAATTTAACCGCTCTACTCGGATGGTCGACTTTTTTCCTTTCTCTGCAAATACCTTTTACTGCTTTGGAAACTAAATAGCATTCTATCATCTCCACTACAGATTGGCCATTCTAGCTTGGCCTCTGAAATGCGTCGAAAATAAGTGAAAGAGTCAATGTGCAACAGAGAAAGAGAACGGAAAGTTTTTTGAATGTTTAGTCCGTGTAACATTTATTCGTAATTCAAATTCAAATTTATTAAATCCTGTAATACAATAGATTGGATGAGTCAGTACAGGTGTAGAAATAAAAATAATAGAGCATAGAAGCATATAACAGATATAACAGCTCAATCTTTCCAAGAACTGAAGACAGAACAAATACATTGATACAAAATAAAAAAGTAAAAAACATTTCAATCAATTATTGGAGAGGAGAGTATCAACTTCCCCCGAATTATAAAAACAATTATCTGCTAAAAAATGTTTCAACCTACCTTTGAAAACTTCGTATGTCGGACTGTTTTTTAAGTGGCTGGGAAGCCCATTGAAGTAAGAAGCCCCAGCGATAAGGGGTGATTTTTTATAGAAATTGTGGTTTGCTTTTTTGAGCAATAAATCATTTTTGTTTTTAATATTCATCATCAATCTGTTTCGATAACACCAATCTTGAAATTGATTCAGTGTGTTGGCTACTTTTTCAGAAAGTGCAATTTCTTTAATGTCTAATATAATTGGGCATGTATCGTCTGCATACTGTAACGATATATCTGTTAGATTTCTTATTGATATGCTCTATGCTCGAGATTTATTCACTTCCCTATTGAAAATCTGTTACATTACCTATTGAAAATCTTAGCGACATCTAACCGTCGGCAATGGAACAATAATTACGGCTAAAGAAGAAGAGCTGTCGCAAATGATCTGACAGTACGATTATATTTAAGGCGATGGACGTGACATTCTCGCCCCTTTTCTGATCTTTCGGCAATTAAGATACATTGTTTTCTGAAGCTCGTCGGCCATTAAAGAGTAGAATATGCCATGTTGAAATAATTTATTAAATCAGAGCATTTTCCTTTCTCCGCGAATATGAATTCAAATCAGTGAATAGTGTATGTCAAGGAAGGTATGTATTGAGAAATATGTTTGGACCGTAGATATTTCAAATATGTCACATTCAAATAATTTTCAAGAGAACGTTAGATAATTTTTCACAAGGGAAGTATCTGAAGTCATCTACGCATTTTTGGTTATGAAAACAGTAATTAGATTTATTTAGGTCAATCTGACTAAAAATAGCAGTGTCGTTCACTATATATTTTTGAAGAATTCTGTCAGGATTATGAATCCCACATGTATCTTTTTTTAAGAGTTTTTATATACTTTGGTATGGTTCCATATTTGGTAACAATAATCACCGAGCTGTGGTTTTGATGTGGTTGAAATGATCTAATATGTATATTTCATGTATAAATTTGGTACTTGGAATTTGGAATTTTCTTTGAATTTTCAGAAACCTTTTTGAAGTATTTGACGGCTGGTCAAACATTTATTCTCATATACGTTTCTTGAATATCGCTGAAATTGAAGTCATTTTCGTAAATCAAACCCAACAAACTTGATTGTCTCAAATTCTGATTTTTAATTATCCATAACGAAATATCTTGGCTGTTCAAGATTAGAGAAAAAATCATCTCTTCCATATATAAAGCAAAGATAAATTTTTGTTAATTCATAAGAATTATTAATAATAGTTCTTCAATTTCATTATTGGATATTATTCATTTGTATACTCAATTAATTTTAAGTAATAATATCTTGATGAGATTACACTCAACTGTAACAACAATGAGTTGAGGAGTGCATTGAAAAGATTCCAAGTTTCAAGAAATATAATTTTTGTATATCAAACTCTGACACAAACAATATTGTTTTCATGTTAAATCGCTGAGAACACACTTGATGGACTAGAAGCTGAGGTTTGTGTTCACCTGATCGGTCGCCCAGCAGCTATAAGTATCCCCTGGTTGCGAGCCAATCCACTTCGTGGAGTTTAGCTAAGTGCTAGACAAGGAAAATACAATCAAGGTACATCGTCATCGAAAAAACCGACAGTTCAGCAAACAAAACAATATTAGTTTTCTGCATTCAAATGTTCTGAAATTGGAAAAGTGTCTGGACAAGTCAATAGTCAATCAAAGTTGGTTACCTAATCGATAAATCCCAATCCCATCACAGATTCGAACGTTTTACTACATAAGGATAGTGTTTTTATGGTTAAAATATTTTTGTTGAAATACCAAAATGCATCATATAATTAAGTGAATTTGTGTAGGATGTAAGAGTAAAATAGAGAGTAAGTACCTAAAACTACTAATAGACCAGTGCTGAAGCCTTTGAAAATGGTAAAAAGTGAAAAAAAAATAGTAGGATGGAACCCATTGGAAAAGGAAGAGAATATAACAAAAATGAAAGGAAAAATAATTTACGGGCAATCTGAGGTCGGGAAGTGGAAGGGGGTGAGTTTTTAAGGTTAAAAAACGGGTTTTCTCGATTTCCGGCAAAACTACAAGTCTTATGGAAAAAACTTGAATAGCAAAGTTGTAGGTAATAAAAAGATCTACAACTTTTGTATTCAGACTTTTTCCACATAACCTCAAAATTTATGTGGAAAATTCAAATAACCAAGTTTTTGGTTTTTTATTTTTATCTTCTACAAAAAAATTTTTTTCCACGAAATTTGGTGAAAACCTCCTTTTTCATGTTCCAAATACACTGTAATTTTTTTTATTTTAAATATTTATTTTTTTGACTTAATATCGAAAAAGCACCCTAATTTTCAATCGAAAATTCTCCCGTCAAAATATCAGCTTTTTAAAAAAGTCAGTGGGCTTTTTGTTCGTTGAAATCTCTACTTTCTGATGGTATGAAAAAAAGTACATTACTGTGACAGAAAATGCAAAGAAACGAAAAAAACTCGAATCCGAATTTAAATAGACATCTACAATATTTTGAGAAAGTTGTAGAATCTTCTTTAATTTATATGCGTAGATGCCTATTCATTGCTATTTTAAGATAACTTGTATACCTGAGTGACCTACGGAAAATTTTAGCCCATCAAAAGGTATTTCATGGAGAAGTGGGGAAGAGGCTAGGAGGGTCTGGGCCTTACTCCCTGTTATTTCTTTGCATTTTCTGAGAACATTTACCATAGTAATGTATATTTTTTTACACTATCAGAAAGTAGAGATTTCAACGAACAAAAAGCCCACCGACTTTTTTAAAAAACCTGATATTTTGACGGGAGTATTTCTGATTGAAAATTAGGGTACTTTTTCGATATTAAGTCAAAATAAGGTGGAAAAATAAATATTTTAAATAAAAAAAATTACAGTGTGTTTGGGACGTGAAAAAGTAAGTTTCCACCAAATTTCGTGAATTTTTTTTTGTGAAAGGTAAAAATAAAAAACCAAAAACTTGGTTATTTGAATTTTTCACATAAATTTTAAGATTATGTGAAAAAAGTGTGGAAAACCAGTTGTAGATCTTTTCATTACCTACAACTTTGCCATTTAACTTTTTTCCATAGGATTTGTAGTTTTGCCGGAAATCGAGATAAACCGTTTTTTACCCTTAAAAACCCACCCCCTTCTACTTCCCGACCTCAGATCGCCCGTAAATTATTTTTCCTTTCATTTTTGTTATATTCTCTTCATCTTCCGATGAGTTTCATTCTACTATAAAAATTTTTTGTTTCAAAAAGTATCGACCCTGGTCTATAACTACTGAAAGTTAATATATAACCTGAATATAATTACGTAATTGTAAATAATAAACATATTTTATATTTTTCAGAAGAACATGAGTGAGAGACAGTCACCTTTACTCAGGTATTTAGAACCTGAAAAATCTAAAGTGCCTAAGTAACAATAAAATTGTAACTACAATTACATCGCAAGAAGCAATTTTTGAGACACCCAGCACATCACATTTCAAGAAAATCTGAATCCACCAAAGTTATTGGAAGACTTGCTCAGGAAAAATGTCGTCTGGATTTTGTACTTTAATAGATTATGTTTAGTGGAAGTTTTATATTATGTTTATATTGAAGGAGTAAATTTTGTTTCTGAATAAATGTTACATGTTGATTCAGCGGATTTTGTACTATGATAGGTAGATATTTTAGAATGTATGGGGGTCGATAATGGATGTTCTCTCTGTACCTCGACCTATAAGATTTTTCGTACATTACCTTCATCTATTCGAGGCCCAGGATTTCGAGACTCCCTTCGAAGTTTATCAGTTTTCTGGGAGCTAGGTTCCTGATGTATGAGGGCGTTATCGAAACCCCTTCGAGGAACAGCAGGTGTTCTGCAGTTTCAGCGGAGTTCTCGCAGTTACGGCACAGTTCACTCTCATCTGTCCATTCCTTTGAGGTGATACCTCAAAGGACAATGTCCAGTGAGCAGTCCCGTTATCAGTTTCAAGTCTTTCTTGTCCAACTCGAGAAGCTGTTTAGCTCTCCTTGGCTATGGGCCCAGAAGCCTTTTCGCTTGCCTTTGTCCTGGAATCCTATTCGAGTGGTTTTTAATTTGGTCAGTTTCCCAGCGCTGAAACTCTTCTTCAATGTGGGCTTTGGAGAGACCACAGAAGGGTTCGGGGTCAGAAAATTGAGTGTTTGCCCATTCCTCGGCAAGGCTGTCTGCTTCTTCATTGCCTTTGATTCGCTTGTGATCTGGCAACCACAGCAGGGTAACCCATTGTTCATAGCCAGTTGTCTTAGGGAGAGTTTGCAGTTCCAAATCAGTCCCACAAGTATGTGACCTTAAAGCTTTTACTGCTGCTTGGCTATCTGATAGAATATAGATCTTCGCCCCCCTAGAGCTTCTTGCAAGGCACTCTTGGGCGCAAATTTCTATAGCATGGATTTCTGCTTGAAAAATTGTTGGGGCAAAGCCTAGGGATTTTGAGAGCCTAAAACTAGGACCCGTTACTTCCACTCCAGCCCTAGTATAATAGATAAATATATGTTTTCTTTTATATTTAATGAATAAATTATGTTGTTTCTTACATAAATGTTACATGTTTGATTTAGGCCACCCCCCCCCCGAAATGTAATCCTGGGTGCGCCCTTGGTTGGGATACAGTACTATGCGTTTTCGGAAACACAAAAAGACAGCCATCTTTTCGTTCATGTGAAACGATACTGAATTTAAAAACATTGAAATGCGTACTAAATAAATATCTTGTATTCTTAATGGAAAGATATCTCTATTCAATTGATATTGAGCATTTGGTGGATAGTACTTGTTGATAATAGAAAGCTTCTATTTTATTCGCCAAATTTCTAGCGTCTGCTTTATAATATAGTAGTAAAAGATTTTGCTGCCTCTCTGAATCCGAATGTATCTCAATATTCTGTATTGGAGTTGAACTGATGGAAAAATAACTGGTTGGGCATTTTCTACACTGCCTAAAATTCAAGTTTATGTATAAACTACATCGTTGTTTTTTTTTCGTATATTCCGCTGTATGCTGCATCTAGAGGTTGAAGCTTCAAGAACCTCAACTCTACTTTTACAAACATTGAATTTTTCCTACCATCCTTATTAATTCGAGGACCATCACACATATGCTACTATTAGCATGTTCACAATAATTTATGAACTGTTACGAATTTTTAATTCGTGTCATTATCATCATCACTGCAAGCGAATTCATTGATAATCTCCTAATAACATATTGCACAAACTGCGCCTCACCACGAAAGGGGTTAGTGCATTTTGGTATAATTAATGATGTCTGCAATATGTGTGGTCCCAAATTCGTTTGAATGCCCACCTAGATAAGAATCACTAATTATCATTGTTGGGGTTTGAGGATTCTAAATGGGGTTTTTGAAGTTCCCTTGCTATTAACCTATTTAATATCCCGCTTCAATGTGATCTCACGAAATCCATAGAGGCATATCCCATACGTGACAAAGACGCTACAACATTTGCGAAAGCTTTCATAGTCTAGGCGCTAGCCCATGTCACGTGTGCAGTTGTATGCGCCCTAATAGTGGAGTAATATTAGATGTTAGCTTCAGAAATAGAGGACTGCGGTAACTTTCAACTGTACATTAGTGATTATGTTAGTCACAACATATAAAAAGTTACCCACCTAAGGTGTGTGCCTAATTTATTATTTAACAAATAAACTGCAAAATTACATTGTTTATTGAATAACTTGAAAAATCTATTATTGTTTTGAAAAACTGATAGTGCCATTCGAAAGAATGGAAGATTCGACAGAAAAAAGGTACAAGTTTTCCTTCAAAATGAAAATTGTAAGCTGCAGATTTTTTTTTCTAACGTACGAAAATGTGAGTGCATCGTTCGAGGAGCACGTAGCTACAAGCGCGCTTCACTTAATTTGTATAACTTTTGATCTAATTGATCAAATTAAGCTAACAAAAATTTAAATGGAAAAAGAAAAAAGTAGCTAACGAGGTGTCATGTGTGAGGTCCGGTGATCGAGCTGTCCATTCCGTTGAACCTCGTCGTCCAATCCATCCACCACGATACTCCTCATCCAAATACCGTCTTGCTGCACCGTAATAGTGTAGAGGAGCACCATCCTGTTGGAATGATATTTCCAAATGGCCGAATTCATCTGGATTATCTTCCAAAATTTCAAGGATTAACGGTTTTATTGCGTTCTGCAACAGCTCCAGATTAACCTCACCAGTTAAATTAGTATTTAAAAAAAGAGGCCCAACGATGTGGTTTCCTAGGATAACTGCCCAAACATTCACCTTCTGGAGAAATTGGGTATGTGTTTCACGAAACAGGTGAGGATTTGCGTCACTCCAATACCTCACATTCTGTGTTTTTACATTTCTATTTAGATAGAAAGTACTTTCGTCACTAAAACAAATTGTTTTGACATAGTCTGGCTGTTGGTTGATTTTAGTTTCCATATTTTCACAAAATTCTAGTTGATGAACCATTTTTAATTTGAATGGATGAAATTTGTTTCTTTTTTCAACACCCTGTGTACTGTACTTCTACTGACTTCACAGGTACAACGAGAGTTGTTGAAGAAGTAGGATCAACTATTACTTCTGCCAGTATATAAATTTCTTTCTCATCAGAAATGTGTGGTCTGCCAGATCGTTTCGCATCATTAATACTACCCGTTGTTTCAAACTTACGAAGAAGCTCCCTTAAATGAGTCCTCGAAACGGGGCGATCGGAAAACCTCTCATTAAAAATGCGTTCTGCTGCATAATATTTTGTCCAGTTTCACCAAGAATTAGGATCGCTGCTACTTCATCACCTAAAGCACGTACCATTTCGCTTCTTGAAGCACTCAAGCGTTCGGCTCACAACAGTTTAACAAATTATTAAAATGTACAAAAATATTAAAAGTACTAAAAGCTGCTAAAACAGTTAAACGTTCGATCAACAATACACAAATTATTAAATGTATAAAAACTTGGACAATTACAAAAACGTCGAATTAGGGAGACTAACAAAAACGTCAGCTTATTTGACAACTATCCAGAGGCGGAGCTTGAATTTGGAATTTTAGTATTAACTTATTCAATTCATCACAGCTTTGCGTTTTTTAAAAGCTAGTTGCCAAAACTGCCATAAACACAAACAAAATTAGTATCATTGAATAGGTTTTTTCGATACCTTTGTATGCCGTAGGGTTCCATTTAAAATTATTGGTCACAATGGCTTTGTGACGTCATCTTTGACGATTTCGTCATCCATCATCACTAGTTTACTAGTTTACAACCTTCAATATTCAGTTTCCAAATTTCACTTGTTTATGTATAATCGTTCCAAAAATAAGAGGGGGGGAGCGGACTTTTGAGAAGCACTGTATAATAGTTATCATCAGTGCTAACCTGCAAGTAAGTAATACCTAGATGAAATATTATATAAAATATTTGGACATTTTGAATGATAAAGATTTTCAGCTAACTTACTCGTCAGGTTTACAAGAAGTCCATCGAAGCTGTTTCCAGTTTGTATAAAATAGGTAAAAACCTTAAGTACATATAACATGTTGGAACATTTCTTAAAAAACACTCATGTGTTATAAATTGGTGTAATCCATTAATTTGAAATTATATTCCACGCAGGAAGTGGATGTTGTCGTTGACATTGACAAGAGTGACATATGGCTTAGAACCTTTGAAACATATTAGCCAGAAGTTGGCAAACGCAGATGGCGTTCTATTCCAATTGGGAGTGAAGAAGAGTGACTCTAGAGTGAAAAAAGTGTTCTCAGAGTGGAAGTTGGCTAGGAACAAAATGATAGAATGTTTCTGAAGTGAAACATCATAGAGAGAAATAAGAGCTCGATTGAAATTATTTTATTTATTTATTGCAGACGTATGTGAAGTGGAATAAAAGATCTATCTGAATTGACTTGTGAATTCAGACAAAGGTCATTGTTTTTCAATTCTTTGTTAATGTAAAGGTCTTCCATGAAGTCTAACTTAGTGTTGTTCTTTTGTCTGATTTCATCTAGAATTTTTTAATTTCTATTCGGGCTGAAATTGTGTTTATTGGATCTGAGATGATGACCAAAAGCTGATTTTTATTTTTGTTAAGGTGTTCGGTTATTCGAACTTCCAAAGGTCTACAAGTCCTACAGATGTATGTCGCTGTACAATCTTCGCAATTTAGTTTGTAAATACCACTTTTAGAAAGTTTATCAATTTTATCTTTACTGTTGACAAGATGTCTATTTGAGTTGTTCGTTGTTTTGAAGGCAACTTTGACATTTTCCTTACAATTTTTGGTTATGCAACCTGCAATTTTATTTGAAATGTGATCATTTTTGAAAAGGCTGAATTTAATTCTTTTTTTTTAATTAACTGAATGGGAGAATTAATCAAGTTAGGGTTACAGTTGTTGTTGGAAGCTATTTGTTTCAAAGTGTTAATCTCTGCTCGGTCATTGACTGTAGAGAGAGGTATGTTTAAAAGTCTGTGTATATAGAAATTGAAAGCAGCCATTTTGTGTTGATGTGGGTGATTTGAAAAGTTCGGTATTACATGATCAGTCTTTGTTGGTTTCCTATAAATGCTGAAATTTAAGTTTTTACCATTTTTGTGAATAGTTAGATCCAAAAAAATTAATTCATTATTTTCTTCAATTCCACTAGTGAATTTAATACTAGGGTGTCTGGAATTGATTTTATTCAGGAGACTAAGACTAGACAATCGTCAACGTACCTGTACCAGTGTAAGATTTCAGGGTTGTTTTCAGTGACAATAAACCTGTTTTCCAAATTATTCATGAAAATATCTGCTAGGAAAGGTGATAATCAACTTTCCATAGCAAGGCCTTCTGGTTGATGATAATATTTGTTATTAAAAACGAAAAAATCGTGGAAAGACAGAAATTGAGAAGAGTCAAAATGAGGGGCGTACACTTATTAGATAAACTTAAGATTTCCTTGACTAAGGGCAGTGTTCCAGATTTTGGGACTGAAGTGAAAAGGTTGGATATATCGAAAGATATCATAAAGCAGTTCTCAGGTGGTAAATCTACGTTGTTGAGTCTCTGTATTAGATCTAGGGTATTACTTACTGAGTATGTAGGTTTGAATCTCGTTAAATCTTCAATAATATTGTAAGTGAAAGAGGCTGAAGTTGATAGTGGTGTGTTGGTGAAGCTTACTACTGGTCTAATTGACATATCGATCTTGTGAATCTTTGGGAGTCCGTATAACCTTGGTATAATAGGATTGCTAGAAATTAACGAGTGGGGAGCAGAATATTCTACCAAGAAATCTTTTTTTAAATTGATGTAAGTTTTCGTTTTTTTAATGAACTTGTTGAGGGGGTTTGAAGGTAAAATTTTAAATTCATGTGTATTTAGAAAAGTTTCAACTTTATCTATGTAATCAATCTTGTTGAGAATTGCCAAACAATTACCTTTGTCTGCTTTTTAAATTATTCTGGCAGGTATTTAGAGTTCAATAGAATTCATAGCGTCCTGGTACTGGATTGAAATAAATAGTGAATTTGACATTTTTCATCTACTTTCCTGCTGTGGAATTTCAATATCCTATAGCACGAGATCGATGAACCTCGATTACCTCGAGCTACGATCTCAGGTTCCGTCAAGGGTCACAATATGTCAGTTTTACTAGCTGCTCAAGTTGTGAAGCATGGCGGAATGAGAGCAGTTAGCGCGTTAATAAATTAGATCTCAAGTTAACAATTTTTTTTTGTTTCCCTCAGGATACTTGCAGACTAAAACTTTCGATCCTAAATTGATAATGAGTCTGATATACTTTTTTAATTAAGAATAAAGTTCCTGAAGGTGGTTTTATAAAATACTCGAATTTAGTAATTATGAATCTAGTTAAGTAATACACGCTGATGTTTCGTACGCAGAATCCTAGCCATATAACTGCTTCCTGCTAAGTTGGTACTTAGCTAGGCGTAGATCAGGAGAGTTTGGGCTTTGACAAAGGGTGATTCGAGATATCAAAGTGATTCTGATTTCTTTCCTCGAAGCTCAAAGTTAATATTACGAGTAGCCCGTGAAGGTTTGTTTTTAAATTGAGACGAGTTTATAAAGTAATAAAATTAAAGTGGACGAATTTAATTCCCACGCACACCAGAAAAATCACCTTCTGAACTTAGATTGTAAAAAATAGGAAAATCGGTCTCTGGGTGACAAAGTAAGATGAAGTGAGATATCTCACAAAGATTTTGGTAATTATATTTTGTAAGAGGTGTTATAATTTATGTCCATTGTTGGAACTTATAAACTGATTTTGATTCAGTTGTTCAATTCATAGCACAAAATATATTGTTGAAGTTCTCATAATATCGTGAAATAAATTCAAATTATGAATATTGCATAAGTTAAAGTTTAAATAAAATTGTTATAATGTGGTTACATTTGGCAACTTCTATGGAAAGTACCTTTCCCTTTTCAAACCTATGAACTATAGGATCAGAAAGGGTTTAAATTAAGATAAGGTCAGATCTGTCCGACTGTCTGTGCAACAGGATTTCAGTCCAAGGGCTGTAATTAAAGCCTACAGACCTTTGGAAATTTCAATTAAGTCCAGAAACCAGACCCCTGGACATTCCGTATCTCCATCTCTTGCTACCCCTGGTAAGTGGACTAAACCACTATAAAATCTGGCGCCCGAGAGTAAAAGTTGAGTTTTAAAATAGTTTGAAAAAATGTCTTGGCGTCATGAAGAAAGTAACGATTCTAGTGATAATAGTTATTACTACCGACCCTAGAAAATCGCTTTATAATAGATGTGTAGAAACTGAAGTTTCATGGAATTATCCGAATGAACATTATTATTATTATTATCTCTCAGAAATCATTTCAACTGTTCTTTTTTATACATATACATTTTCTTTCCACTTCTGATTATAATTTCAATATGAAATTGGAAATTTTTATTCTTTTTGATATATTTTGAAGTTATTTATTGGGATTGTATATTTTTCACTTTAAAACTAACTGTATTTATATTAAAATTTCTTATTACAAATAAAATATTTCATTTAATTTTTTCTTGCTCACAAATTGGGATTTCGTTTACAGATACCGTGGGATGACGCACGAAAGGGCATCAAAGAACAAACAGAAATGTTATCATGACAAAAATGTAAAACTATAACTCATTAAGTAGGAGATATGGTTCAAGTTTAAAATTGTGAAAAAATGATTAGAATGCATTAGTTTTCAGCCTCCAGTTTTGGCAGACGCATAAATCTGAATTTTATTTTAAAAATGAATAAAAACCTGTATAAATTCATAAGATAAGCGATATCCCAAGTAACATACTATATATTTGAATTGTTTGAATTGAGATAAGGTAGAAAAAATATTCCACAAAATAGTAATGTATGCCAAAGCTCCGAATTTCCATGTTAGCGTAACGAGGCAAGATAATCCCAAGGTCGCTCAAAAATTTCCGCAAATATGATATGCAACCACTTCTATACAAATTTCAAATCTCATTAAACCCTCCATTTCACCACTAGGAGTTGAAATTCCAAAAACACCCAAACAAGTATTTTTTTATTTGTATTAATTCGAAGACCTCAAATACCAATGTTTATGACCTTAACTTGAAAACTAATGGAACCCTCATACAAACTCAACTCACTTCCCATTTAATCGCTTTGGGGGTTGAATATCTACAAACACTGAAACACGTATTTTTTTTATTTGTTACAAAGACCTTCATGACCCCAACTTAAAAACTAACTGTTCTCATATACAAACTTTCAACCCCTTTAGGGTTGAATTTTCAAAAACCCTGAAATATGGTTTCTTTATAAGAAAAGAAGAGTCCGAATACCAATTTCCATATGACACTAACCTCAAAACTAGCAAACCCTTGACTTTCATACCCTTTTCTCCCTTTTAGGGATGGGATATCAAGAAACCTTTCTTTGTGGTTACGTATGTTATCATAAGAATCTTAATTTTCAAAAACCCTGAAATACGTGTTTCTTTATCAGAAAAGAAGAGTCCAAATACCAATTTCCATGACACAAACCTCAAAACTAACGGATCGACTTTCATCCCCCTTTTCATCCCCTTTTCTCCCTTAGGGGGATGGGATATAAAAACACAGCTCCTTAGGTCCAGCGGTTTGGTTGGGCGTTGATAGTAAGTCAGGGCATGTAAATACAGTGCTTTTGCCAACTATCCATTTCTGAGGAATCTCCAGAAACAGGTCGATTTCTAATCTCAATTTGCCACATTTATAAGGGGAAACTAATTATACAGGGTGATCCACGTTTGACTAATAACGTCCGCGACAATTTTTTCAAATGGAATATCATTCAATTTTTGGGATTTCCATGGAAAGCTGATTTCAAAAATATATCACACATAAGGTTTGTATACAGTGTGTTCGTTAAATTCAGTGCTCTCGTAAAGTAATGGATGAATTCGTAAAAAATTAAAGGAATAATTTTTGGAAAGAACGCTCGAAGCTTGGAAGAGAGGTAAGCTCAAGAATTCCACACATCCGCGATCAAAACGTCAAATTCGTTACAGATACATATTTTTGCTGATAATTATATAAGCAGTATAATTTTTCGCAAAAATCGGCATTTCAATCACCCCATCCAATAATGCTCACCAAAATTTCAGCCATTTTGGACGTGCAGTTGTTTTTGTCAATTGTTCGAATGAGTCGATGTGAAAATAAAAAAAATCGAGTATTGATCTGTCATTAAATATTTGTTTTTGAAAGACAATACGCCTACGCAAATCAAAGACGAGTTGGACGCTGTGTACAGAGACTCAATTAATTATTGAAAGAAAGAGAGGTTTGTTACGATTCCAAGAAAGCCACCATCCGCCTACAGCTGTTTCATGGTTTCCCAATCATCAGGATGGATTGTAGTCTTTCTCAAATCGTACCAAATCTCTCATAGTGCTAATACCTACCGACAAGTATGAAAATGTGAAAGGCACAAAATTATAGAGGTGACACCTATAATTTGTGGGGTGAAGCTTAGAACTAATGACGAGGAATTTAATGGCACGAAATTTCGTGCACATTTATAGGTCACCAACAGATGTCAGTATAGGCCAATCCACGACACCACGTGTACGAGGGTCTACGTTGGGTTAGCTCATGATTTTTGGCATCTAACCTAACCTAAGATATACAAGGGTGGCCCCCAATATACAAGGGTCTAACCTAACGTAAAATATACGAGGGTCCATTTTGAATTGGAAAAAAAAACATGGTCATATACAAGGGTGGCCCCCAATATACAAGGGTCTAACCTAACGTAAAATATACGAGGGTCCATTTTGAATTGGAAAAAAAAACATGGTCGCTGTCATTGGAGAGAAAAAACATGGATCCATAGAGAAAAAACTGCCGCCTGTCATTAGAGAGAAAAAATATGACTGACTGTCATTAGAGAGAAAAAAACATGGCTGCCTCTGAGAGAGAAAAACATGGTCGTCTGCCATTGGACAGAAAAAATACATGTCTGCCTGTCATTAGAGACAAAAAAACATGGCTGCCCCTAAGAGAAAACAACATGGTCGTCTGCCATTAGACAGAAAAAATACATGTCTGCTTGTCATTAGAGAGAAAAAAACATGGTCGCCTGTCATTGGAAAAAAAACATGACCAACGCTTATATAAATTTACAGAGTGGCTCAAATGATGGCAAAATTTACGAATTCACATACATTTTGTATAGAGGGTGGACCAAAAAAGTCAATGTCTCCGATTCGGCTAATTTTCAACGAGCTAATGTCATTTGAGGAAGAATACCTTGGAGTAATTTCAAATAAAAAAACTCTCGTGGAATGCTCATCTAGAAAAATAGTCTAATAGAGCAATGCAAGCCCTCTAGACTTGCAGAATTATCTGTGGAGAAACTTACAGAATGCAACGCAAACAGATGTACTGGCTTCACCTAACAGTGGTGAAATAGGAGGAGTAGAATGGAATACAAAATAACTGGAACTCATAAGGCTAACTTAGAATGGAACACAGACGGCTTCAATAAGAATTCAACCATATCGTAAACTTGGGACAGTACACCACCATATTCCGGGCAGGAGTTCACGCAATCGAACTCTGCTTACAGGAAATACTGAACAGACACAGTGAAAATAAATCAATCAACATCATGTCAAAGAGCCAAGCAGCGCCGGAAGCCTTGGCAGCTAGTCGGGTAGAATCCAGATAAGTATGGATCTGTGTGAAGGCCCTTTGAAGCCTGAGCAAGTACAATAACTCTGCCTAGGACCCTGTACACAAAGGTTTTGTACAAAATGAGAAAGCCTCCCGTAGAAGAGCCACTATGAATAAGTTCATAGGACCAAAGCCGTTCTTCGGAATACCAAAGAGCACAGCCAGAGAAGTGTTCTCAGACTGAATCTGTCTGGATCGAACGGATAAATCTACTCGAAGGCTTTCATGACAATTTCTTCGAAAAGGAGATGCAGCCCTGTTAGAACTTAATAGGAAAAAACCCCTTAGGCCCGGTATTTTCACCTCTGGTTATCATATGAATAAATTAACCAACGGTTAGAATATGCTTTTGTTTCATGTGTATTGATAAAGCAAAATCACATTCTAACTATTGGTTAATTTATTCCTAGGATAACCGGAGGTGAAAATACTGGGCCTTAGGATCATAACAGGACTACCGATAGCCCACTGTAGACTGCGAAAGCATCTTTTGGAAATCGGATTTTCCATCGTGAAATTTTGGGCAGCTGAATTTGAACGCGTTCGTACCAACAAGGAATTCAAAGATAATTTTTGATTCGAAATATCTCAGTGGCGTACCATTTTTTCTTTAAAAAAATTGAGATCATTACCCGTATGCGCGCCAATGATGAACATAAAATTCTCAATTGCATGTCAAGAAATGCGCAATAATTACTTCTTGAAACTCACCAAATTTCATTCGCATATCTCGACCGGTTTCAGAGCAATAAATAAATAGTCAGTTTCTAAGAAAAACGAAGCATTTGCGGACAAAAGTTATGAGGCAAACTGTCATTATTTTTTCATGGAGAATCAGCCCCCGAAGTTTGTCGAACTTATTCACTAACACCCTGTATATTTATATATACATCATATATATATATATATATATATATATATATATATTTATATATATATATATATATATATATATATATATTATATATATATATATATATATATATCAATATATATATATATATATATATATATATATATATATATATATATATTATATATATATATATATATATATATATATATATATATATATATATATATATATATATATATATATATATATATATTATATATATATTGTTATGATGGGTACTTTATTATTTATTTATAATTGTTTCATTGATTTCCCTATCTTTTTAATAATTTTGAAAAATGAATAACTATCATAACAAAAATTGAAAACTCTGGCTATGTTGTCTAACCCTTCTTCAGCGCTTTTTTTACCTTATCCCAGCTAAGTCGGTACGCCTATGAACAATGAGTCATCTCTGTCCTCAGCAATCGATTATGTGGTCAGTAGTGCCAACTTGGCGCAATGCTTGATGTCAAATAAGCTGTTCAGTGGGGGAAAATTACGGTTAGGTGCTCAAAAGATAAAAACACGGATTGCAGAAAATCGTCAAATGGTTGTTTTTCACTTAAATAAATCCTTAAAACTGACCTACTCTGCGTAAACTACCTTATGGAACTAAAAACAGTGATTTGAAATGGTGAAATTTGTTACGTGTGATTAATACTTGTTGAATGAATGTTTGACAGTTATGAAAAGTCCGTTAGCATCGAAAATTATTAAATGTTCAACCGAAAAGGACACAAGTAAACAATATGTGTTTCTAGGCCTGATACGTTGCACTTCAGTCGGTTCTGCGTATTAAATACCTTGTTATTCCTCTTGTGTGGTGTTCTGTCTGCTGCCCCTTTGAAGTATTTTTGCTACTGAGAAATACAGAGCTTCCTTGCATCAAACCAACTTCAGTTCCTGAGAATGGCATTGATAGAATTTTTTGTTCTGTTACTGAGGTGAGTGGAATTTTTTTATATGTTCATTCTCCCCGTCGTGCCTGAATTGATTTTATCACGTTCTGGAATAGTTTTGGTTGTTTTTTCTTGAAATTTATTATAACTTTTCTTCCAAAATTATCTACGTGGTTTTCTTTTTTCTCAAATTTTCATCTCCCCCAAGCTTGTTACATTTTTCCATGGCAACACCCACTTTTTTCTTTCTTTTCACAAATTTCAGAGTTTAGTGCCACTTCCTATATCACTGTTTGTCATTTCAACTAATTCTTATGATTTTATTTATAATATCTAATTCTAAACCTTATATTCTATCTACAAATTTTGATAAAATTCATTTTTGACAATTTCCTGTTTTCATAGTTTCATATTACGTTATTTTCCTTACATAGTTTTCTTGACATCATATTGGTGGATTTCCTGCTGATATGGTTTACCATACAGGATGTTCCAACTTGTATATCATTTGATCTACTTGAAATACAATGTTTTTTTCATGAATTTCAATTTCCATATTATTTTTATTGTGTATATACTTTGCATATATTGATGGCCAGATACTTATGACAACAGAGATACTTCAGGACTGACGTTTTAATGTAAATGCATTTATTAGAGCATGGTGTAAGATTCTGAAATAGTAAAAAGTGAAGAAATATTGCAAAACAAACATAGCATGAACCACGATAACTTAAATACCTAATAATAATAAAGAATTGTCATTTTAATTATTTTTTAATTAAAACCTTACATATATATATATATATATATATATATGAAATGCACAAAATTATAGAAGTGACACCTATAATTTGTGGTGTGAAGCTTAGACCAATGATACGAAATTTCGTGCATCATTGATGGGTCACCAACAGATCTCAGTATAGGCCAATCCACGACACCAAAAGTTTTACTTCTAGTGCTTCCGAGTAACGCAAAACAAATAACGAAATAATATATATATATATATATAGAGTGAAAAGTAATGGTCCAAGCACTGTACTCTGTGGTAGGCCATAGGTAACATCCCTCATTTCACTGATGGTTCCATCATTATAGACTTGTTGTCGCCGGTTTGAAAGATAACTTAGCAGTAGCAGTATAGAGAAGCCATTTCCTCTAATCCAATAGAGTTGAAGTTTTTTCAACTCATTTTTATGACTGACTGTGTCGAAGGCTTCAGAGATGTCAACGAAAATGCAAAGCGACGGGGTTTTTGAATCTATTGCTTTATATATTTTTGATGTTAAAGTACAGATTGCATCTTCCATTGACCTTCCCTCTCTGAAGCCATATTGACAATTTGAAATAATTTCAAACTTATTGAGGAAGTTCACAATTATTTTCTTCAATAACTCTTCCACAATTTTTGCTATATTAGAAATAAGTGATATTGGTCGACAGTTTCCCAGCTCTATTTTGTCGCCATTTTTGTACAAGGGTTTCATTAGTCCTACTTTCAAAACATTTGGGAAACATCCAGTGTCGAAACATCTATTCATTAAAATGTTCATAAAATGTTCATTGGGGCAGCGATTTCGTTATAAATTTCTTTCAATGTTTCCGCTCTTATATTGTCCTCACCTGGAGATTTTTTAATTTTTAGTGATTGAATAGGTACATTGTTTGATCTACATTATCAATATTTTATCAAAGATTGTCCGGCCTGCTAATTTTTGCAGCCAAAGTATTGCCTATATCACTAAAAAAATTATTGAATTCGTTGGATATTTGAGTTTTGTCACTTATGGTATTTGATTTTCTCAATTTCTCAGGTCTTGTTTTCCCATAGATTTCATTGACTCTTTTCCATAGATTCTTTGATGTTTATTGTTTTTTTCTATTTTATTTTTTATTTTTGTAATATTATTTTCAAATAATATTTATAAATACGATATTCTTTTTTGAGGGTGGTGTTATGTGGATCGAGTTGTAATCTTTTGTATAGCTTATTTTTTTTATTGATAGATATTACCAGGCCATGGTTGTTTATTTCTTTCGGTTTTCCTTGTTTTGACTCGCTTTGTGATTTTTTCAATATGTTCTGTAAGGGTAACAATAATGAATTAGCCATTGAATGAACATCATGTTTTTCGTACATATAGAATTCCAGGTCATAAACAATTATTCTGTCGAGTTGAAGAGATGGGAGCATCGCTGGGAGAAGTATTAGACTTACAAGGAGACTATGTAGAAAAATAAAAATAAATTCGAAGAAAAAATGTGTTTTACCTTTGTTGGATCGGTTTTTCAGTCGACCCTCGTATGTCAGGTCAAAACGTCATCGGATTCTTCAATAATTCCAAGTTAAACTTTATAAATAATCATTTGTTATTATTATTTTATTTTTTCTTTGTATGCTTTTGTTCAATAGCTGAGTGTTTTGGATCTGAATTTCAAGCTTATGAAATTTTATGATTAAATCGATCTCAAAAGAGATATTATTTTATATAAGAGCAATAAAGAACACAAAGTCGTCTTCCCAACGGAATCAATTTAGATCGAAACACAATTGGTAGACCACAAGTAATAAACAACTACTTTCCTGGCAAATTCCACGCAGAACGTTGAATGATATTCACCTGAAAATCTATGCAAACTTCCATAAAAATGAAAATTGATTGCAAATGTTTCTTTCTGATAAGCTCGATTGTGTTTAATTTATGTCGGGTCCGCCTAACAATCCACATACCGGTTTCAGGCTTTTGGCCCTCATCAGTACGGAGAACTCACCAGTCAGAGAACCGGAGAGCTCTGGCCGAAGCGAGACACAACATAAACAAGCTTACATCAAATTTAGGTTCGCCGGAAAAAGTAACTTTTAACCGGCGGTACCTAGTGACAGAAAGAAACACTCCATATAATTCCCCTACCTCAATTGGATTCTAAATAGTAAGATGCCCTCTCAGTAGGAGTGGCTGAATGCCCGACAGGTGTGGTTAAACAAGAAAGCCAAGTGAAGTGGAATATATAAGAAATAAAGAACACAAAGTCGTCTTCATAACGGAATCAATATAAATTGAAACACTCCATACAATTCCCCTACCTCGATTGGATTCTAAATAATAAGATTCCATCTCAGTTGTAGTGGCTGAATGCCCGACAGGCGTGTATGTTAAACAAGAAATCCAAGTAAAGTGGTATATATGAGAAATAAAGAACACAAAGTCGTCTTCACAACGGAATCAATATAAATTGAAACACAATTGGTATACCACAAGTGAGAAACAACTACTTTCCTGGCAAATACCACGCAGAGCGTTGAATGATATTCACCTGAAAATCTATGGAAACCTCCATAAAATATTTAATTTATTTAATTATTTTATACTTCTTCCTTCTGAGTTAAGGTAGATTTGAATCCCTTTCCGAATTTTTATTGTAGAGTTTTAAGTTTATACAAAAACGAAAATACTGCTTGTGTTTTCCAGTGAAAATATCTCCCTTTTTATCTGATACATGTTTTGTTATGAGACAACCAATAGATGCAAGAAGAGTATATGTACATATGAAGTAGTATGCCATACCATACGCATTCATTTTTGAAAGAGAACACACTTCAGATTATAAAAAAAATATTATGAACAATGGAAAGTAGAGATATATTCAACTGATTTTACGAAGATCATGATCATACCCTGAAAATATCAATATTGCAAAGTGATTTTTGATTCGTCATCGTGCTCTTTATCGGCGTCGTCGATATCGTTGTTTATTAGGGAATTTTCTCGGTAAACACAAACATTAACTGCTATACTGCTATCAATGCATTCTTCGCTATCTCAACCTCTTACATGTTTTATTTCGTCATTAAATTATCGTGCTCGTCTTTTTAATGGACCAGGTGAAATTTGCCCCCTATAACAGTGGTCAAATAAAAAACCTATAATTAGGAAAATTCAACATATCAATTTGAAAGCAGTTGCAGTGGCCTCCATATGTTCTAATACTACAAATTAGAAAGAGATATACCTGCTCCCTACCGCGGGAGAAAAAGAAACACAAAATGAACTATATCGGAAGCACTTTTTCGAGCAGGACCGTCTCAAGGTGCAAAGTGGACTCAATAATTCCAAATGACAAGAAAAATGACAGACGATAAAATTATTGACAACCGTGACATTGCAACGTTCAAATACCGTCTTGAAATGGTAATAATAATTCTTCAGGAGAATTGCAGGGTATTTGACAGAAAAACAACTACGTACTTGCTAACGTTTCGCGAATTTATTTTCCGCTTTTCCAGAGCTAAAATGATTGAAAAAAATTTATATAATAATATTTCACGAAAACGCTGACACAATCCACCTCAACTGTAAATGCATATTCAACAGTACATAGTACTTAGTCTGTTGATACGTGCATTGTAACAATGCGACTGGTCTTTTGACGACGAACATTCAGGTGTGAATAAAACTTATCAGTAACGACAACAGTAAACGTTGGGATAAAACACATTACAAATAAAAATTATATACATAAAATAGTTTTATATCAAATAATCAGATGAACAGGAACAATTCAAAAAAAATCTGGTACATGTCTTTATAAATTGGATGAACATTTATGAAACAGTAGTTATAGATTTGGCTACACATATTTCTATTTCTAGAATAAAAAAAACTGTGAAAATGGCCACAACACAAATTATTCATAAAAATAATATAAAAAAACGTCAACCGTGGATCACTTCGGGATTATTAATATCTTCACAAAAGAAACAAAAACTATATAGAGAACACCGGCTCGATGCAAATAATGAACTGAAAGAAAAGGAGTTTGAAAAATTCAAAAACAAGCTTAATAAACTTTAAACACAAACAAAAATTAATTATTTCAAGAATGAGTTCGAAAAAAGCAATAAAGACAGTTAATTATTGTGGAAGCCAGTAAACAAATTCACAAATAAAAAAGACCAGAACGATATGAAAAATATCAAATATGAACAAAAAATAATCACCGATAAAAAAGAACTAGCAAATAGTTTCAATACCTATTTTACAAATATTGGCGAAAAACTAGCAAATAAAATAACCAAACGTGGTACATCGGTAATTGAAAGAAAACAGGTTGATTCATCAATATTTTTTCACAACACAGATGAAACTGAAGATGAGAGTATAATTGATGAACTGAAACCCAATAAGACCCCAGGTCTAGATTCGGTCTCATCTAATACCTTGATAACGATATCCAAAATTATAAAAAAAGCCGCTCTCCTACATTATCAATAAAATTTTCGAAAAAGATTATTTTCCAGATAGCTTGAAAAATGGTCTGATTAAACGTATTCTCAAGAAGGGAGATTGTATGAACATGTCGAATTATCTACCGATAACCCTTGTCGAACGAATAATTGGATTCATGAATAAACATAACCTCATATCAGACAAACAATTTGGTTTCAGACAAGAAACTGAAAATGCTATCGTGTTCTTAACAAATAACATCAACACAAAGTTAAATAAAAATGAATCGTACTTCGTGTGTTTCTCGATCTAGCGAAGGCCTTCGATACTGTGGACCATGATATTATGAGGTGATCTTTCAAAAACTACCTTAGAAACCGAGTTCAATATGTCGAGGTGAATGATTCATTGAGCGAAGCTGCTTATGTAAAATATGGTGTACCACAAGGCATAGTCCTGGGACCATTTTTTTTATATCTTCATAAACGGAGTCCAGAATGATATAGATGATACCGTTATTCTATACGAAGTTGACAGTTGGAAAAAATGTAGGAAAACTGCTCAAAATGACATAATAAAGATTACATCTTGGTTCGATTAAATGTCTCTGACGATTAATTGTGAAAAAACAAAATACAATGGCTACAATGCCACCACATTGTCAAGTTACAACACATTAGAGATAAAGATGAATGATGGAAAAGTTGACATTGAAAAAGTCAATCAAATGAAATATCTAGGAGTAGAAATTGATAAAAACCTAAAATTGTATATTTATATAAAATCCATAGTGAAAAAATTGAGATCGCTACTCTTCAAATTCAGACAACTAAAGAAAATTCACTCACTAGTTGAATCCCACATAATATATGGTATCACAGGATGGGGTGGAACATACAAGAATCACATAAAACAATAAACAGGAAGGAAAATACATATTGTACCGATCTTCTTTCCAAAGAAACTGGAATCATGGATATTAGACAACTATATCTTCAAAAAATGATCTTGCTCCAACACAAGAAAAAGAATGACCTGACTACTATTCAATATAAATATGACAAAATAAAATTCAATTAAAATATTTTTCAACATACAGGGTGACCCAGGGGTGCGTGCAAGCTCCATAACTTTTTTCTATCCAAGCAACCATTTTTTTTGAACGATAGGTCCGACAATGAGGCACATTCTGAAAATATTTCTATTTATATACAAGATGTTCCAAAATGAGACACGCCACTAAGTTCTGTTTTTTTAAATGGCAACCTCCTATTTGTGTTACATTTTTGGATTTCTCACTGTATTGTCGATAAAACGCACACGGGTTTCTTAGACTTCGATTTTTTCGAAAAAAGAAAAGGAATCGAGTAGGCCGCTGTCGTGGAATTCGACACATCCATGCAAGTCTGAAAAGAATATGTTTCAACAAAATTAAATTGAAATATAAACAGGAGTACATCACAAAGGAATTAAGACAAAAATAATTATGCAAATACAAACAATGAGAACAAAAATCATATTTATTCCTTAAATATTTATCGTAAGCTGCCCATAGAAAAGAGAAATATTACTTTCGAAAAATACTTCAAAAAAGAATTGAAAACCTATACTCCACGTTCACTACTACATAGTTTTGTTGAAACCATCCAACATGGAGATCTTGTTCTACCGGAAACTTATTAAAAAAAAAACTTTTCAACAAAAAATTAAACCGACGAAAAAATAAACTGAAAAGCAAAAATAAAATAAACCTCCTTAGTCTTATTAATAACTGAGCTCCTTACTAATGTGAGTAACTAATTTTGAGTCGGCGCCAAACAAACTAGTAATTGTATTAGGTAAAGCGTAAAATGATACACGGCGACGTTTTGATTATTTCTTCAAAGTAATACAATGATCTTCATTTATTTTTTGTTTGGCGCCGACTTAAAATTACTTACTCACATTAGTAAGGAGCACAGTTATCATTAAGACTAAGGAGGTTTATTTTATTTTTTGATTTTCAGTAAATTTTTCCGTCGGTTCAATTTTTTGTTGAATAGTTTTTATTATTTACTTTTTTGTGGCTAAAATTCACTAATAACTACCTACTCAATTGACTCCAGGTATCCATTATGTAGTAGTGTCATCAGAACTACATATATGTGTGCCAAGTTTCAACAGAATCGGTTCACAGATGAAAAATTATTAATCTCCTATTTTTTAACCCTTAAGGGTGGATAATTTTTTCCAAATGAAAAAATGACCAACTCTGAAGTATACCCTATGCGCCAGTCAAAATAGACCGCCAATTGACAATAATTACAAACATTTCTTTGGCACTGCCGGATGTTGAGGCATCCAGTTAAGACTAAATATAAAAATTTGCACGCTCATCCGGTGACCGGAAATTACTCAAATTCGCGAAAAACCTTAATTAGCAATATCTCCTTGGACAAAATTGCAGGTATATTCTCTTACTTCTCTTCTACATCCCTTGTAAAATTTGCACAAGCAATTTTCAACCGGAATTACGAATAATCCTTGATTACGTCGTAATTAGCGCTAATTCTGTTTACAAATTTGCAAACATCGTGCAAATTTGTGGTAAAATCATGGTTCCGTCACCCCCAAAATGCTTTAAGTTTGTAAACTTGTCATGTGTACGGAACATCCAAAAATTATGGATAACGCTAAAAACAATGTCAGGGGCAAAGTTTTGGGGGTCACGAAATTGCAAACAATGTTTTCGTGCTTTGCAAACTTTGGTGACATAATTTCAAGTCGCCAATTGAGTTTGCATCTTTTTCAGGATCGCGGAAGATGGCGGGAAATGAACATTATTGTCAGAAGCAATTTTCGCAAATGCCAGTAAATTCCAAACTTCGTGCATTTTTGTGCAGTTCTGCTATGGCAAACAAGTCTACGTATAAATTTGCCACCCTATAAAATGTCGGGAAATCCGGGCAATAGAATATTATCAATTGAGTCGATTTTCGCGGAAGACACAAAATTCCAAACTTTTTTTCTCAAAGTTCTGGAGAGGCGAACAAGTTGACGTATGAACTTGCAAGCCCATAAAACGTCGGCAAAGCAGGGCAATGGAATATTATCAATTGAGGCGATTTTCGCGAAATGTTAATGTTTTTGCAATTTCCACTCAATAATTGAACCCGATCCGGTGGAATCGGCTTTTATTATCAGAAGACCAAAAAGGACCAAATTACCGAAGCCGGTAATTTTTTCGTCCTTTTAAGCGAATTGTCAAGTTATATCGTCATTTTCATGATACTCGATAGTGAAATTAGACGATTTCACCGAATGGTTATATTATATGATAACACTGTATAGTTCCAACACATAGTTTTACTTGTTGGTTTTCTATGTGAAAATTCCACTTAATAAGACATAATTGTCTACTTCTATTTAGTATTTGTACGTACAGATAATCATTCAGTAGATTTTACGTAATAAACTCATTCAGTACAATTATTTGATATTACCATTTGGTAAAATCATGTAACATAGCCATCTGAGTTATTATTTCACTGTACATTTGATCAGAACGTCTGAATTACTATATGATTCACCATATAATAATGTGAAATTTGGAGTTTTTTTTGAGTAACACTTTTTTGGCATGTTTCGTACACTCTTGTTGAGTTTATATCCATGAAGTCAAGTCTAGAACACTGAAATTTGATTGAAGTTACTCAAATTGAGTAATCAGCACTTACCTATAGTCTGAAACTCTTAAATCAAATCTTTATAATTTTTTTTGCAAATTACGACCTTCTTTTCAATAAAACAATAAAGTTTACATTAGAGAATACTGTACTTCGAATTCTTTTACATTTTACGAGATTTATTCCATAATTCTCTGAAAAACAGGTAATAGATCACAAACTCACAAGTTTTCTTCATATGTGCTTGAAGTTGAAATATAGTGATGAAATATTATGTATGCATAGTTTTTTCTAGAGGAATATTATATCGCCCGGCTTTCCCGACATTTTATAGGGTTGCAAATTTAAACGTAGACTTGTCTGCCATAGCAGAACTTTAAGAAAAAAATGCACAAAGTTTGGAATTTTGTGGCATTCGCGAAAATTGCTTCTGACAATAATGTACATTTCCACCATCTTCCGGATACTGAAAGAGGTTTAAACTCAATTGGCGACTTAAAATTATGCCACCAAAGTTTGCAAAGCACGAAAACATTGTTTGCAATTTCGTGATCCCTAAAACTTTGCCCCTGACACTGTTTTTAGCGTTATCCATAATTTTTGGATCTCCGCACCCGTTTGCATATTTAAAGCATTTCAGGGGTGACGGAACCATGATTTTACCAAAAATTTGCACAATGTGCACAATCAAAATCGAACTACTCTGTGAAAAGTTATGCGTGATCATACATAGAAAAATATACGCGTCGACTAGAGAACCTCTTCCTTTTTTTTCGTCGGTTGAAAAAGGCTACTCAGTACTCAGGGTCTCTTTCTGACTACTACATCCACACTATTACAGGAAATAATAAAACAAAGATAAAAAATAAATGATCTCACTCCTTCACTAAATCGAAATCTAAAGATAATTGTATCTCTTATTATCAAAATTTAGTTCTATAAACTATTCTATTAAAATATTCATATCTTCTTATAAATTCTACTTTATTCAAATATTTATATTAGATTGATTCTTATTTTTATACCATTGCTCAAATAATTGTTGTAGTATTGTTTCACTTTCCTTATTCTATTCATACATATTAATATATGATTTGGATTTGAAAAGTTCTTACCCAAACATAAGTCGAAAGCCTTCCGTGGGTTTTCCGACTTATTTTCATTTCTCCAATTTATATGAAAATAATCATACACCTGTGACTTATTTGAATTTGAAAATAAATTTTTATTTTGTATATATATATATATATATAAATATATATGTGAAAGTGAGTAATATCGAGGGGACTGTTAAAAACAAAATGGAAGGAATTTAATGGACATAGCCCTCAGAGAAAAGTGTTAACCGTAGACACGTGTTTCGGGCTCTCGGCCCTCATCAGTACGGTGGAGAAGTGCAAGGATGAACAACACTTGGTAGAAAACGACAAATCAACGGAGTCAACAAACAGAAGCCAGCCGCTCATTTGTGATTTCGGTCAGCAGACCCTGAATTCCAGGGCAACAACCAACGTCACCACGGAGGCAGCTATAGCTACCTGCGTGACATCCGAGTCCAGGAATATGAATGTGAAAGAGAGTAATATCGAGGGGACTGTTAAAAACAAAATGGAAGAAATTTAATGGACATAGCCCTCTGAGGGCTATGTCCATTAAATTCACAAATGAGCGGCTGGCTTCTGTTTGTTGACTCCGTTGATTTGTCGTTTTCTACCAAGTGTTGTTCATCCTTGCACTTCTCCACCGTACTGATGAGGGCCGAGAGCCCGAAACACGTGTCTACGGTTAACACTTTTCTCTGAGGGCTATGTCCATTAAATTCCTTCCATTTTGTTATAAATATATATATATATATATATATATATATACATATATATATATATATACATTGTCCGCCAAAAAGTATGTACCATATGGGAAAAAAGTTTATTATTGGAGTATTGGAAAAAATATTCTGGGGAAAAGTTTGTGCATGTCCGATACCTGAACATCGATTTTGACACATGTCACGTGATCGCTAGTTTGGCGGCAAATTGAAAAAACTTGCTATGAAAAGGCGAAAAGTGGGGTAAGATGGCAAGATATCAAAAAAAGTTATTTGAAAAAGTTACTTAGAATTCAATTGTATACACATAAACGGAGATAATTCGGAAAAATTGGAAATAGCTATTTTTTTTAAATATTTTCCCATCTATTTGAAAATATCAAATTTTTTTCTTATGAATAGCTTGACTATACTGAAATATTTGCATTTCAATGATAATGACGGACCTTTCTCATTTTCTCCTCACCAGAGGGCACTATATTGAAAAATTGGATTTTGTCAGAACCCTTGCTGTTACATCCGTTCGTATCTAATAGTTATATGAGAATTCCACGACAATTGTGATGAAATGACACTCCAGAAAAATGGTGTTCAACAGATTATAATCAAGTTCCGATGATAATCGTGGATGAGCGTTTCACTTCGCACATAAACATGTAAATTTTAAGTCTCTTAAATTTGACTCACTATTTCATTCTGAATATTTTCACAATTTTTTTGGCAAATATAAACATCGAAAATAAACCATACTGGAATGAAATTAGGTCATTCGGTGATCTACATCGGTGTCCGTGAACATATTCCTGAATTATGTCACAAAATTCACTTTTCAAAATACTATTTCGTGTACTTTTCAAACAAATACCTACTTATTTATCACATCAGGATTATATATAATAGAAGAGCATAGTAAAATTCCTTCTTTTCCATAAAAACAAAATGTAGTACACCAAACATGCTTTCTTGAGTAGGGAATGCACTAGAACATGAAATTTTGGTCTCTTGAAAATAGTCAGTGTTTGAGTATTTCACAAGATAGCCATGGATTTCATTTGACAGAAAATACGTAAACTTATTGCAACAAAAGTCTAAGTAGGAACTCCATATTTATACATAGTGACGTTGATAATACCAGCAAGTTTTTGGTTGATTATGTCGAAGTTAAGTCAGCAAGAAAATATCGAAATTGTTTTGATTGTGGGAGAAAATTACAAAAGCTATAGAGAAGCCGCAGCGATTTTCAAAGAGATGCATACCAATAAAATTATTTCACATGTAACTGTTGGATGAATTGTTTCCAAGTTCCAAAATAATGGGTCCGTGGAAAACTTATTCAGAAAACAACATAGGCACTGGGTTACTGCTGAGGAAACAGAGTTTGAAGTTATACAGAGGGCAGTTGAAACTCGAAGATCATCAATTAGTAAATTGTCTGGGAATTTGGGTTTATCTTCAACTTCTATCCGAAGATTGCTCGAAAAAAAAACAAATTCAAGCCTTATAAACCAAAATTTATTCACACGCTTAAGGAGAGAGACTACGATCCACGCTTGTATTTTTCCTTTTGGCTGCAGGGACAAATTGAAGAAAATATATCACTTACGAAATTTATTTTATTTAGTGATGAGTCAACTTTTACTTCAAATGGTGTTGTTTCATCTCAAAATTGTAGATGGTGGTCGGATGAGAATCCACATTTTGCAGAAGGAGCCCGTGATCAATATTCATTTAAAGTGAATGTTTGGTGCGGGATTTTCAATGACAGAATAATTGGACCATTTTTCTTTCGTCAGAATTTGGATGCTGAAACGTACTTGGATTTTTTGAGGAACGATTTCTACAATGAATTAGACAATTTCACGTTAGAAGAAAGGCGAAAAATGTATTTCCAACAGGATGGGGCTCCCATCCATAGTACTTTGGCAATAAGGAATTGGCTGGACACCAGTTTTCCCGGAAAGTGGATAGGTAGGTTTTCAGAAATTCCTTGGCCGCCACGTTCACCTGACCTGACCCCATGTAACTTTTTCTTGTGGGGCTATTTGAAAAATACTGTTTACAAATTTGGACCTTTTCGAAATATTGAGCACTTGGAAGAAACTATCCGTCATTGTGCAGCAGAAATTTCTCAAAATTTTTTGTTGAACGTTCGAAGAGAGATATACCATAAAACGATTCTATGTATAGAAAGAGAAGGGAGGCATATTGAGATAAGAATTGTAATTATATAGAAATAGTTGAAAATTTGTTTATAGAATATTTGAATTACTTGATTGAATAAAAAACCTGTTCTGCAGAATGTATTTTCTGGACCACATCCCATCATTTTGAATTGAGTTATACATGTATATCTAACACCAAAAATTAGCCATCGATCAATGCTGAAAAAACTATGAAAATATTCAGAATTTCTATTTTAGATTAATAGTGCGATAAATTAAATAGTTTTCCAGTTTATGTACGAAGTAAAATGATCATGCACGATTATCATCGAAACTTGATTATAATGTCATCACAATGGTCGTGGAATTCTGATATAGATACGAACCGATGTAACAGCAAGGGTTCTGACAAAATCCTATTTTTCAAATATAGTGCCCTCTGGTGCGGAGAAAATGAGGAAGTTCTGTCATTGAAATGCAAATGTTTCAGTATAGTCGAGCTATTCATAAGAAAAAAAATTGATATTTTTGAATAGATGGGAAACTATTCAAAAAAAATAGCTATTTCCAATTTCCAAGTAACTTTTTCAAATAACTTTTTTTATATCTTGCCATCTTACCCCACTTTTCGCCTTGTCATAGCAATTTTTTTTCAATTTGCCGTCATACTAGCGATCACGTGACATGTGTCAAAATCGATTTTTAGGTAATCGTACATGTACAAAATTTTCCCAGAATATTTTTTCCAATATTCCAATAATAAACTTTTTTCCGATATGGTACATACTTTTTGGCGGACACTGTATATATATATATATATATATATGTTTTTTGACGACTATTTTTTTCCTTTTTTGGCCTCAACCGAAATTTTGGCATCAACCGAAGTTGATGGAAATGTCAAAAAAAAACCTGAAAATTTGAACTCTTTATATTAACATTAAGTACTTTCCCAGAGCGTGAAAAGATTTCCCAGTTAAAATATACGGAATCTTTTTTTTTTCCAAATATCTATAGTTTAGCGGCATTTCATGGTATCATATCGTACCAAAGCGCGATTTACTCAGGATTACATGCTCGCCAAAAGTTCCTATTGCGACGTAGCTGTAATGTGCACCTGTGAGATTGTATCGGTCACTAAATCTGATTTTTCTAGAAAATTCAAATTTTTATACGTTACTCCAAAAGGAAATGACAAACTTGTAGAAAATTTAATTTCCTACAAAAAAGTCCCATAAACCGAATCGCTACGATTAATATTTCTCGAGATATAAAGCTTTGTCGTAATATGAAAAGTTTGATTCGATAATTCAAAAAAATTTCATATCACGACAATGTTAATTAACGCTCTATATCTCGAGCGATTCGGTTTATAGGACTTTTTTGTGGGATATAAAATTTCCTACAAGTTTGTCATGCACATTTCCTCCATAAATCCAGTTATTTATGAAGTAACTCAAAAAAATAGGAATTTTCTACAAAAATCAGATTTAGTGACTTACAGGTGCAGATTACAGCCACGTCGCAATAGGCACTTTTGTAGAGTATGTAATCCTGAGTAAATCACGTTTTGGTACGATATGATAACTTAAATGCCTCAGAGTTATAGATATTTGAAAAAAATATATCAAAGATTACGTGTATTTTAAATGGGAAATCTCTCCACGCTCTGGGAAAGTAATATTAAGAGAGCTCAAATTTTCAGGGATTTTTTTTTACATTTCCAACAAAATTTATGGTTGGGAGCAAAAAACAAAAAAATATATGTCTATATATATATACATATATATATATATATATATATATATACATATATACATATATATATATATATATATATATATACTAGTTAATAGTGGGGAATGCAGCAATGTCAAAAAGAAAACTCTTGTAAGTTTGTCCAAGCTTTCGGAATTGATTTATTCCATCATCAGGGAACTACAATTATAAAATATTATACATATGAGAGATTATCGTTAAGTGCAGTTAATAATAGTCACAACTTAGGTGAGATTGGATGACACGATGTTCATTACAAAATATTTATTGTCTTTTGACAGTATGGTAATAAATAATGAGAAATTTAAAACAGCTAATTGAACTAATGTTCAATTACCACACTTATATGTTACACATTAAAAATAAAAATGTTAAAATATCTTCAACCATGTGGTTGGAATCAAAACTGACAGGTCAGAAATTAAATTCACATTTAGACAATTGTATGTGACATTGACAATTGACATTGACATTGACGCATGTCAAGTAATATTTATGCCATCCAGGGTGCCAACTGAGACAGTGGTACCAACTGGTGTGGTTAGGATTTTCTTAAATGTTGGAAATGAGAATTATGATATTTCCAACATTTAAGAAAATCCTAACCACACCAGTTGGTACCCTGGATGGCATAAATATTACTCAATGTCAATGTCAATTGTCAATGTCACATACAATTGTCTAAATGTGAATTCAATTTCTGACCTGTCAGTTTTGATTCCAACTATATGGTTGGAGATATTTTAAATTTTTATTTATAATATGTATTCATGAAAGATCAGTGGTTGAGTAAACATCAAATTAGAGTTGAACCCATCCTGATTACCTTTCCTGGAAGTTATTAAAGCCGATATAACCATCAAAGTAAGTGATTGATCAGATCTAGTAAGGAAGTAGTCATAACAAAAAGTGATTGCTATTTAACATCGAGATAATCGAAGATTTATTTTGGTTGAACAGACGCCATTGTAGCGTCTCTCTATCCTAGTGGAAACAATTAGGAGGTAGAGAGTCCTCAATTATGGGGACCGAATCCCCCGGGGATCCCGGGGGAAAATTCTTGAAAGAAAATAATATTACCAGTAGGAGATTTAAGCCGGTTCTGGGTCTCCCCCCACCACTATGACGTCACGTGTGACCTTGAATAGTTGCAGGTGTGCAGTGTGTGTGTGTTTGACCTTGAGATTTGACTTTGAGATTTGTCATTGAGTTTTGATATTGGGTTTGGTCGACTTTGAGATTCGACTTCAGTTTTGACCTTGAATATGACCTTGAGATTCATAACATTAAGTTTTGAGTTTGAGATTTGACCTTGAGTTTTGATGTTGGATTTGTTTCGGCAACCAAAAGATTTGATCTCGATGTTTGTTTGACCTTGACTAATGTTGTGGTGTAGGCATACATATTCTGTGTAGTCATGACCTTCATGAATCCTTACACTCTCCAAGCGAGGAGGGTGTTTGTCCTGTGAGAGAGTTAAGAGTGAACTGCGAGTATTGATGAGTGTGCTGATGGTCAAGTGCGCAATGACCTTCACACCCCCATCTACTGGAAATGGGGTGGGGATGTCTCTTATAAAAATGTGTGGAGTCGTTGATGAGAAATCAGATGTTAGATAATATCATCAGAGTGAATACAGAGTACGAGAAGTTTCTCAATTCAGTGAGTGTATTTTTTATAAGGTGAAATAATCTATATTTTTCATACAGTCTTACTATGTCTTTTCTTCCAAAAGTTGTAGATTTGAAGAGAATCAATTCTTCAATAATTGAAAAGAGGGTGGGAGCTTTTGAACAAAGACCAATATCATCATTACCCATCGGTAAAGCTTTCAACATACTTGGTATGACGATTTGTATAACCCGATATGGGAGATCTATTCTAATGACATTACGTGATGATAATGATACTTTATTCAAATCATGGTTGTCAAAAAAGTATTTCGATGAATGTACCCTCTGCGGACGATGTCAGTTGCATAAATGCTTCAGATTTCAAATATACAATAACATATTTGGGTCAGAGTCCACAAGTAGCAGGGAGTTTGAGAACTCGTCCTCTAGTAGAATTCAACTACATTAAATGATAATATTGTTTATATGTTAATAGTTAGGATATAGTGATTTTATGTTGAATATAGATATTTCTCCATTAAAAAATAACATTCAGTGTAGAAGTACTATATTTGGAGCATCACATTTTTCTCATGTAAGTAAAATTATTTGAATATCAATGGAATATATTAACAATTCTTTTTTCGTTTCAGTTTTCAATATGTGGATGCATTACTCGAGTCAATGTTGGACGGAAGCCGTGGACATCAATACAGCCATCGAGAGATTGAACTCCTACTTGAATGCTTTGAGTCAAGATGTCCTCCATGCTACAGTCTATGATTTGAATGTTTGCTTCGATGAAGATGAAATCCAAAGATGTGCACATTTATCCGAGAAGTATGTCAAGGGTACAATACTTTGTGAGGAATTCAGCCAAGGAGCCTTAAACTTGCAACAATTCTGTGAGAAATGATCAAATTGGATCTGGAAGGATTTCTCCACACCCTTTTACCATTCCTACCTGATGACATCATCGAGAAATATCAACTATATGATGAATATGATGATGAATATGATCATGTAGATATTTGATATGAAATAAAGCATATATTTACAAAATCTTGTTTATTTATTTTTCCATTACACATAAACATTATTGATATACTTAAAAATATTCAGATATAGTACAAAAATAAAATATTGAACATTTCAAAGTGAATTACGAACAGAGCCATCCAATGCATTGTAAGTCAAGAAGGTGTCGTATTTTGCGTGCTTTTGTTTTTTTGTTTTTTGGTAATTTATAACATTATTGATATACTTAAAAATA